>JAGFPH010002388.1:0-13053 GCA_018207615.1 Philaenus spumarius | reverse complement strand
AATTTTCAAACAGCCGCCATTTTGAAACGCATGATTGGATTTAATCGTTTATTTTTCTTGAGGTATATCATTGTCAGGTTAAACTTCATACCAAGTTTGAACTCAATCAGTCAAACCGTTCTCTAGATATGAATTATTTTGTACAAAAAACAAAATGGCGGATATCTGGAAAACGAAGCGTTTTCGGACCTATGTTTATAGGAACTTTTTTCATTATTTTCACCAGTAGAACACGTCCTGCAATTCTTTCCGTTTCTTCCTGATACACCCTGTATATATTTATGTAAGGAAAATGTCTGTCTTTGTAAGTTGTTCATCAGCCATTTGTACCAGGTAGCAACCAATATAAGGTTTATAAAAATTTTGTCACAATACATCTTTAATTAACAAATCTTATTATTACAATCATTTGTGTGATTTTAAATATAATAAACATTATAACAAACCAGAAATTAAATTACTAACTTGAAGTTATTATATGGAAGCAGAATTTTCAAAGTATCAGCAAGGTATCCATGACTGCCAGTCTGATCTCTACCATATCCTGTTACATCTAGATGACGATTTTCTATACGAAACGTTCGATCACCAAATATACTACAATCCAACAATGGCCTATAACAATTGATTGATGATATTATTATAAAATTATAACTTATAACTTAGAGCTTAATATTGCATTCAACTAAAATAATTTTTATTACTTCAAAATGAGGGATTTCTGAAGTCTTCTTCAATATCAGAACCTTTTCATATTTAAAAAAGAATGTGATTGTTAAATCACGCAAATATAACTATATATTCTAGTAAACTAAGAAACAAAAATAATTGTCTTACAAACTAAAACACGGCTACAAAAACTGAACTTTAAACAAAGAGAAGAAAACTATTTATTCGTTACTTTCATCAAGTGCTGTATAGAATAGCTATATAACATTCTGGTGGTACGTTTCTACAGTGGAATTTCGTTAACTCAAATTCTTTGTTATCTGAAATTTTTTCCATTTCCCTTCAGCTTTCTGTAGCCCTTAACACTAATATTCTCTATATAAAGCAAATATTTTAAATAAAGGACCTTGATTAGACAAAATGGTTTTGGTTACGAAATGTGCCAGTATCAATCAGTAACCCTCTGTAACTCGAAGTTTTAATAAAATCACATCTATTTCAGAAATGTTGTTGCAATATGTCTAATTTTCATTTTAAGTCATTAAATTCCCCCACTCCTGGCCTTTCACATTTTTGAGTAATTAATATTCAGTATAGCACTAATGTTCATCACCGTTTAAATGTGCTTACGATAATGAACTGTATTTTATTACAGGTTTTAATAAAGCAATTGTGATGCGGTTTGTCATGCAGAACGTCAGTAAATAAAAATGTGAGAAAAAATGTAAGTGAGAATAGACAAATAAAACTGTAGAGTAAAAATGAAATTGAAAACAAATTTGGAAAGTTAATTGGCAATTTCTTTTAAATAAACAACACCATGAAGAATCAACTTAGCCAAATCTTCCAAGACGGCAAAAGGCGGGGATTTTGAGTGCATTATTTAAAGTGTCCTCAAGTGGGTGAAGCAACGCTATGATAAGAACATTTCGATTAAAGGATCTATTCAAACACAAAAAGCTTTTGAAATTTTAGAAATCCCCTTGAAATTCTTATCAATAAGGTTCAATTCTTATCTTACAGAGGTTCGCCACCATAATAGCTATACAGTACAAGCACTATCCAGGAAGCAACTTACATTTCAGAAAAGATTAGTCCAACTATAGCTCTGTTATCTTGGCATCTTAAATAGTGTGTGACTAAGATGCATCCTGCGCAGTGAAAAGAAGAAATTGCCTTATACTACTGTAGATATTTTAAAGTTCTTTTTAACATGTGCTACGAAATTAAAAATTCCAAGCTTGAAGTTAGGTTTGGATTCACAGAAAAAAAGGGGAAAAAACTGCTACCCAGCTGACAAACCAGTAACTATGTAAGATACTAGTAAGCCCTCGGGAAAAATCATACGTTATTATATTTAAAGAAAGATAAATATACTATCATTTAATTGCTTTTTATTTCATATTGATAGATCAAAAGATTTAGACATTATTAATATTATAGTGAAGAAATTAATAATAGAATATTATGTTTATATGTTATACGAAGATGTATGAATGTTTCCAAAGTTAAACGATATAGGTATCTCTTCTTTAAATTTATATAAACAAATATATTGATGATAAAAGGTTGTATTTATATTCATTTCATAACCAGAAAGCAAATCTTGTAACGTACTATAGCCTTACATTAGTTATTTAACTCATGTTTTTAAGAAAATCAACTTCACAAGACTTATAATTCATTGAAGTTGTAAACATAACCCCAAAGTATAATCTTTGTTAGGTTTGTTTTAGTATTACAGATGATGGGTGAAATCAGCTGTTATATTATAATGTTACTCCTGTACGTACGTATGTACGGACGTATACTCGCTTTATAGGAGTTGATATGTGAAAGATCTATTAAGTGAAGGTGAAGTGAAGCAACGGTGCTTTTTTTAAAAGGCAAGCTGATGTATCTGTTATGAGGCAAAAAACTTATAACCATTTCAATTTCATGAAGCAAATTGTGTGAAATCGTATGAGATCTCTGTAATTGTAAACCAATTTAACTAATTTAAGTTATGAATTGGTCTACAGTTTTTTACCTTGCAAAAGTCTTATTACATATATAAATTTACAGTTTATGGGATTTTCAAATGCAACATACATTTTTAAAGAAGTTTAAAAATAAAACTTATAAAAATGGCATTATAAGTTATAATAGTATTATTAATCTTTGTAATATTTACTAACCTGCCAATTAATTCATTAAGAGGTCTTGCTTTACCAGTTCGTTTGTCCATACCATATTGAGTTAACAAAGGTGATATCAATTTATGGTGATAATTGGAAATTCCAAGTACTTTAACCTAAAAAATAATATTGGCAAAAATAGAGAATGTTGCATAAATATTTACACTTAATTTCACAAAATTCTAAACTCATTCAAGGCTACTCAAATCATGATATTTTTAATTAATTAGTACTACAAAACTAAATACAATTTTATTTACAGAATTATTATTTAACTTTTTCTTTTCATTAATGTTAATATTAATCTGTCATGAAAGTTACACTATAAGAACATATAATATATATATTATATAATATATTATAAGAATATATTATTCATATATAAGAATATATATAATATGATTAATCCATTGAGAAATGGATTCCACTAGTATGATATAGAGGTTTGTGGATTGTTTTAATATATAGAAATGAAAATCGTACTTCGATCATTTCATAAAACCTTGCAAGACAGGAAAGATTTGAGCTGCAGAATTTATTTGCAATACACATGCCCCTATGAGCTTTTCGTTAAAGTTTCAACCTCTTTCTCAACTATAATTTCTAAAGTAGAAAATGAGTGTTAATAATTCCTTTACTAGATATAAAAAAAAAATGATTTCATGAACATTAAACCTTTCATAAAAATATATAAATATTGACATAAATGCAGTGGAATCAATAGTTTTACGAGTTAATAGTTTGCCAGTCTTCTTGAAGTAATGTCTTTACAGATTTTACACTAAGTAATAGGCCTACAATTAACACTTTGTTGATAGAAATATTTTTCTTTGTATAAACCATTAATTGTAAAGAGGGATAACTTGTTGATAAATATTTCTATTGAAATTCTAAACATATACAAAAAGTAGGTTATACTGATACCTTACAGGTTGAATCTAAGATAACAACTCAACCTGTGGATTGATCCAAATGGGAATAACTTCTGCAGCTCAAATCTCACCCGTTCTGCGTTGTACCCAGTGGCGTAAATACCCCCCCCCCCCCCCCGCAGAGCAGGGAAGGGCGGCAGGTCGGGGACCCGAGCACATAAAAAAATATATAAAGGAATTCAAATAATAAAATGTAAAGACATTATGATCAAAATAAATTTTACAATGAACAATATTTCATTAAGATATCTTAATAAAACTGTTCGATATAAAAAAATATAACCACAGATCATAAGTCTGAAACCGTAATCATTATGGTTGCACAATCTGTTTACTAGCAGTTTTAACAATAATGCCTGCTAAATTTTAATAATTAATAAGCGAACTATTTGATCCCCCATCAAACAAATGTATTTCATTGCTGCAAATGTATAACCACCAGGTGTTAATGATGTGTGCGTAGTCCTTACCAATGTACCCACTTCATCAACTTGATAGACACAGACAAAGTATAATCACCCCCTCAAAGTATAAGCCCGCCCCTTGCTTCGAATGATATAAGGAATAGAGGCATGAGAACAGTAAAGGAGTTAGCAACCTTTTAATGGTTGAAAACAACACTTTATCAAGCAGCTTTCCCGACCTATATACAGCCATGATGATGTTTTTGACTCTTCCTGAAACATCAGCGTTCGTATACCTCCTAATCCTAAATATCCTAAAAATATCCGCTAATGATAAATATTTATTATTAGCCAAAGCCAATTATATAATTTTTATAATATAACTACAACATATTTATTATTCAATTAGAGTCAGACAATTATTCACCAAGTTCATATTAACCCTAGAACTGGCACGGTTAAAGCTAAAATTGGCCAGCCCGTTTTTAGCGTTTTTCAAGCAATTTTTAAAAATTCGCCAAAAATAGTAAATGAACCCCAATCCAAAAGTGTTCAATAGCTTTTTTGTAGAAGAAACTTCAGAGAATTAAAATATGCCACTAAAAATTAGTTTATTTTGAAATTGTAAAAGTTATTAGCTCAAGAAACAAAAAATGTTCAGTAACGAAAGGAAAAAGTTCAACTTTAGGCCTCCATAACAAGTAGTAAACATTCTTTGTATTTTTTTCGTAAACGTAAAAAAGTTTCGTAATTTAGTTCTAAATAGAACTGTATAAAAACATTTATCAATTTCAAATTTTTTATTTTGAAAAAAAAACAGTTTTTATGTTCCAAGTACACGACTGGTAACAAACCTAGGCCTAGATTGTAACGTCATTTACTAATATATGCTTTGCCCAAAAATGAAATATTATTATAACAAAGTGTAGAGGATAAATCAAAGAAAAGAACGGTATACTTGTCTTTCCTTAGTTCACAAAAGTGTTTGAGTTATATTTATTTGAATAACAAAATAACATCAATCTAATGAAAAGCCGCTACCCTAAAGCTCTGCCTATAGGACGGGACACTTGAATAACGTGGGAACCCACGCGCTAGAGTTTCTCACTAGAACGTATATTTCAACTGTCATCTAGACAGACAAAAAACCGGTTATTTCTGGATTATTTCACACCGTTACAAACTTCAGACTTTGCTGTACAAAATGGTGTAAAGAAATCTGTCAAAACATAAGGCAGTGCCTTCCCAATATCGGTTGACAAATGGGCTGTTTCATTGGTTGAAAAACTGTCCAATCGCAAGGGTTTACAGTAATTCTTGGGAAAAATACTGATTTTATAGTGACATCTGATTGGAAGACACCAACAGAAAGATAAAATCTTGACGAATCCTCCAATGGTATCGTTATAATTGCCAAAGGAATATTAGTGTAGATGGTCTTAAACGTTGAAGACGTGGGAAATAACAGTACAATTGTATGCAGATTCGTGCACGGAAAGAGCTGTAGACTGATGTGCATATTTTAAAACGATGATTACGTATGTAAATATACGTTTTACGAAAAAGTTGTAAATACAAAAATTAAAGTTTAATTCATTTCCTTTCCAATGGTGCCAGTTTTATTACGATTGGATGATTCTAAGTGAATTAATTAATCGAAAATACAAATGTATGCAAATTCTCGCTAATTGTCGAAATAGCTTCATCTTGCGCCTGAGAAACGTCACTTTGGGCAGTCTGCCACTGGGAGGGTTAAAGAAGTTTGACTTAACCTTAGTCTTTGGAGGATCTTATTGATTTAATTGTCTTCTAGACCACTTTAAAAGCTCAAACTTATAAATACTTATTTGAGAAATACAATGTCTAACCCCAGACTGAGTTCTCTGGCAGTTTTGAGCATTAAACGTGAACGGGCTCGTCCTATCGACCTTAAAACGTTAGCCAACAAGTATTTTCACATGAAGAAAAGAAGAGATTTCAAATAATTGTAATTATAACGACTTAAAAGATTTTTGTAAATAAAAAACCTTGAATTTGTACTGTTATAATACCAGTAGTAAAAGTCAAGTTTATTATAAAAGAGAGGACTTCATCAATATTCTTTCCAATTTTCTTCAACAACTCAGAACTAATATCTTCCCTTGAGCCTTACCTAGTATTAGATTATTAATAGATTTTAAAATTTCAATGTACGTTATACAGGTTTGAGTAAATTTCGGAATTTTGCTTAAATATATAATTAAATTCATGAAATGATTCACATCTTGTTTATCTATTTATCTAATGAACAAGGTCAAATTGTATAGCTATTTAAAATTGTTTACTGAAGTAGTAAGCCTATACTATGCTTAGTATTGTACCGATAGGTCACGTTACTGGCTATTACATTTATTATTTCCCTAGATAAATCAAATAATATGGTAGTACATTATATGATTTATACGATAAATTACAGATAATATTTGTACATATGTAAAAACAAATAACAAATTTTAAATTAAATTAAACATTATAAATAAAATACAATATACATACTGTTTCAGGTCCCTTTTTAGGCAATTGACTGACATTAACAATTAAAGTTTTGAGCAAAGTTTGAATTCCTACAGTGGCACTATCTAAAATTGTTGTCTGCATAAAATTTTTAACATTATGCGTTTGTCCACAATGACGGCAAGTAACAACATTATCATTCTGTGAATATATCACAGGGCATCGGCAAACATCATCTAAACAAATACTCCGAAACATCCTGAAAAAAATAACAATAAATATAATTCTTAATATTATCATATAAATTTTATTCTTAAGAGTAGCAAGACAAAATATATAGCATGATAACTTTATTTTCACACTACAAAATGGTCATTGTTATTATAGTAGCCTAGTTATCACTTTTGCTAGGTAAGAAGGATGTACAGCAAAACCTTGGTAATTAACCACGCTCAGGAATTTCAAATATGCCGGATCACCTAGGTCTTTCTTTAAAACCTGGTTTAAACGGAAAAAATTAATAAATGTAGGCTAACTTGAAAAAAACTGCAATAATTATTTACATAGACAGTAAAATATTACTGTAGAATATTTATTTACAGATAAAAATATGGAATTCTTAATGACAAATTAAGATTGTTACAGTACTCATAAGGTTCCGGATTAACAATGCCTTACTGCACTACCTTTAATTTCAGATTCCAGCAAACTTGGGCAAACATGAAGATCTTAATTTCTATTAAAAGTCTGCACCTGGTTAGATTAGACACTGATTTGGTTTTATTGACTCGATATAACTGCTAAAAAATAAAATACTATTAGTAAGCCTCATTATTTTGTAAATGAAATAATTGTGATATTAAATAGAGTTTCTGAAAAGAAAGTTTCGCACTAAGTAATTTTAATTCCCCAAGAGAGCTAATCACGGTGTGTGGCAATTTAATTTTTTGTAGGAAGTAGCTACTTCACTCTGGCCTCTACTAGGAAAGAAGGGTTAAGTAAAATGTTTCAAATAGGACTTTTGATCAAGTGTTATATACATAATTATAAAGGGCTTAGACAAGAAAGATGCTAAAATGTTTGTTTTTTTAAATGGGAAGGTGATCATGTGATAGATCATTTCGATGTAGAATTTCAAGAGAAAACTAATGCTGAAATTTGCACATCCATATCTTTAACCAATTAAAAATAACGGCCAAAAAACAACAAAATCGAGTTTTCCGGGTTCTGTCCCCTTTTGAGTATTTCTTTTTTTTAATACTAATTATTATTCTTTTGGGATTAAGAATTAAATAAGCTTTCAAACGATATGTCACACAACGTTATTTGGGAGTATTTAAAATTTTTGAGTTACAGCCATTTTGATTTTTTCAAAATTGATTTCGAGTGGTTCAACCAAATATCGTTGCGTGTCATATCGTTTGAAAGCTTATTTAATTCTGAATCCAAAAAGAAGAATAATTAATATTAAAAAAAGAAATAGTAAGTTAGGTACAGCAAAATCGGAAAACACGATTTTGTTGCTTTTTGGCCGCCTTTTTTAATCAATAATAAAGATATGGATGTGAAAATTTCACCGTTAGTTTTCTCTTTAAATTCTACATCGAAATGATGTATCACATGACCACCTTCCCATTTAATAAAACAAAGTTACGTTCCAAATGGTGGATCCAAGATGGCAGATAAATTTTTTGAAATCTTTTTAATAAAATAGTATTTTTACTAGGGTAGGTTCCTCAATCACATCTACCTTCAAATTTTCTTTATATACGAAATATTAAACCATTTCCAGACATTTCTCCACCCTGTATTCTAGTGTGTAGTACAGTAAACGTGATAACCTGTAAGCCTACGTACCTTTTTTTATTTACAAGAAAAAACTATAATAAACTATACTTGACATACACCAGCTGTGATAGTATTTTTAGTTTGCTTACCACAAGAAGAATATTTATATTATGTACAAAACTCATGATGTGCATAATGAAATCAAAAATATTCAAGTTACCGGTACCAATATTTCGAATAATGGATTTATTCGTTAAATTATAATACATTTTTGTACGAGTTATTTTGATAACTGTTTACTATTACTTTGTCAGAACCAAATCTTCCCGTATTGAGATAGGCCTATGTTTCGTATTTATGTATTCTAACAATGTATTACCGGTACATGATTAAAGGGTCGGAAAAATAAATTCACCCTAAAAAAAAGAAAGAAAATACAAGTTTAGGAATTATAAATGTACCGTGACCGGTCTACCAGTAGATAAATTTTGATTTTGTTTGTTGCTGTATATTTGTATGCAATACTTTTACAAATGCTGTTTATTATTTCAACAAATAATATCTGCTGTGAATTTATTGCATTAAGTTATCTTAGAACCACAGATTCAATGCTCTGATAGGCCCTATGTGATGTAATAAAATTAGGACTAAAGTTGGAGAGGAGAAACATAGACTAATTCACTATTACCATACTTAGAAATGCAGAGTGAAGAATAAACTACAATAATTAATTTATACTGTCACCAATCCAACAGTGATAGTTGGTGAATTTTTAGTATACCACTAGGCTAATTGTTTTATTACAGCTGGGTTGTCTTTTAAAAAAAACTCTGAACCTAAACTAACTTAAAGTCTCCATTAACATATTCTGAAAGTTGATAACACTACTTAGCCCACTTTTCTTAAAAAAATCTTCCGCTGAAGTTTGCTGTGATAGTTACATATACAAACATAAAACTGAATAGCCTAAGTTGCAATGGCTGACTATGTTATAATAGAAAACTGAAGAACTCCAATAAGGATCCTAATAAAAAATATGATTAAGTCAAAATACTAAATGTTATACAAGAAAGAGATGGGCGCAAGTTTACTATTCGACCCTAGGCTAACCTATGACAACAGAAGTGCAAGAATAATTTTAAAAAATAGCCTAAAGGTTCTAGTATTTAGTCACAGTATGTGTACCTGTATTCAACATTTAACAGTAGAATGTATAACAATGTCGTTGTCTCCAAAAATATCAGCCCAGAGTCAAATAGTAAACTTACGCCAAGAGATGATGCAAGGTTTGAGAGAAATAAGATGGAATGTAGGCCTACCCTAAGAAATTGATAATTTATACAGTGATTCGGCAATTTTCATAGGTTAGCCTAGGGTCGAATAGTAAACTTGCGCCCGGTGATTCTACCAAAATATTATATAGGCCTAGGCCTATCTCACATATATTTTATTTTGAATATTTTCTTATAAACCTTCAAAAAAACTTGTAGCCTAGGTAATTAAATTTGAATGCCAAAAAAGATTTCTCCTATCTATATAAACATTGAAAGATTGAGGTATTCTACTTAGCTACCATAGACATTAGTTTAATTGTTCAATAAGCAAAAAATAACACATCTGAAAAATCAAATTATTAAATTCTAATACTGAATGATTCCATATTGTAGGTTGTATAATTTATAAAAGTTATAACTATTGCAGTACTTTAAATTAATGACAACAAAAGTATTTTAAATAAGTCTAAATGTAACTAGGAAAAGTATTTGTTTCTGCATAGTAGGTACAATTATTTCACAGCTAGAAAATGTACTTACGTTTTGCGCAACGTCTTTACTAATAATTCAGATCTAATTAATAATACAAGAAGAATGTCTGTAGAACAAATTACAGTCGAAAATAAAGGTTACTTAGTTCAAACCAGTGATTAGAAAACTCTCCAAATGTAACATTTCAAAGATTTTATTGTATCTACAGACCCCAATTTAACTAAACCATCTAAAGAAAAGTGTCGAACATAACCAAAGTTCACAAATGTCAAATAATAATACTAATAAAAATACTATATCAATCAAATTCGACCATATGATTGTACGTCTGAACATCTGACTCTGACACTGGAACTGGATAGTTCTGTTGATAGTTGCCTTCTGATTCTTGATAAAGAACGATAACCAGAGAACATTGAGTACATAATGTAAGGTAGCATACTATGAAGCCAAACTGACTTCTTCAAACTAGCAGTGCTCGTACCGTGTGTTCTGAAAAGGTTAATTTCATTTCTTTAATGTTTGCACGTTGTTAGGATTAGTTGAGTTGACGTATTGAAAACAACATACTGAAGTGAGCAAAACAGAGTATTTTGGTCTATTAGTAAAGTCACATTGGGTTTAGAGGTACTGTCTTGATGATGCTGCTTCATTGAATCGAAACCCTACAGTAGAAACCAAAAGTCCCATCCCTAACAACGTTAACCTTATGTTATGATAACGGGTAAATATTTCTTATCTAAATTCAACACTTACAAGACGAAAAGGGATAAATTCGTAGTTTCACTCGTTATAATGTAATGTTAAAAGATGATAAATAAATAAAAAACACAATGTTAAAATAATTCGATCACCCAGCTGAACCGTTAACATTACGAAATATATTAGTAGAATAATTTATTATCACCTCAGCCACCAGCCACGGCTCACACGCTGCTTTGCTCCAGTTTATAACTTGAACTTGCGGCTTCAGATTAAAGACATCTGAAGACATTATAGACATCTTCGTGAGTTTGCATCCCGGCCGTTGGCCTCGAATCAGAACCTACTCCAGGTGGATTTGAACCAGGTAATTTTATGGTATTTTACGTTTTGATCGATTCTGTGGAAACCTATGATGTCGTGTAAAATGTGCAGAATAATTTCCAATATTTTTTTAGATAAAACCCTTAAAAATTTTCATTCTAGTACAAAAATCTCAACAAAATTTAGATTTGATGGCTACAAACTTGTTCGAGCGATGACTGGCTAACAAACATGTGTACCGTACCAAAAATGCGATCTTATATAATATAACATTTTTAATGACACCACAAAACGTGTTTTATATGTGGGAACCATATTCAGTGCTCATTGACCACTCCCGACTTTAGGCATTGATTATGTATCTTATGAATAGATCCCGCAAGGCATAGAGAAATCCGTACCGCGCGAGAGATAGGATAGGTGCTGAAATTAGTTATAGGTGCCCACGCTAGGAAGCACTACCAGTCAATTCAGCTCCCTTCCCCCATCCCTCCAGTTACGTCACCAACTCACCCCTCTCTGCTCTCTCTCTCTCTCTCTTCCGCACTTGCACTGCCAGCACTTGGTATTATTTTATTAATCATTATCTTTGTCTCTGACTGCTAGTACGGCCAGACCTTTCTTAGCCATGCGTAATTTTATAATTAATTAAGATAATTGTTTACATAATTTTGCAGTCGTTTATTGTAATAAATATACAAGTTATATGTTCAGCCTTATAGTTACACAACTTAAACTTTTTAGGTTTAAAAATTGCTGAACAACACTGTTCTGTTAGATTCCATAGTCAAAGGTATTAATTAAGTCTACATTATTTTCTGTAAGTGTGGGAGCGAGGGTTGCTGCACATCTAGCCTTCCAAACTGAACAAAAATATTTTTCTGTTAGGAATGAAATCATGCAAAGCTAGAAAACTTGTATCGCACTTATTTGTATTCTAATATGATTCTAAGGAGCAACTGAAAGTAGCACATTTTTATGTATTTTAATAGGACTAACTTTAAAAACATGTCCTGATTATGTTTTAATGTTACTTTTGTATATTTATTTTATTAAAAATTCAGACAATACTGTTACGAACAGACGTTATAACAATAATATTTCGAACAAATTAAATTTAAAGAGAAGTATTCAAAGTTTAATATAGGGTCTATAGGTAGTTTATTTCCGTTTATATAGTTTAAATTATACGAGTTTTTAAATTAGTTTAAATTATACATTCGTAATTTATGTGCATTCTGAACTTACCAAATCCAATTATTGCCTTAACTGGTATTTCACTTATTACTGACTTTAAACGCAGTTTTGACTTTTTAGCCGAATTTTCGAAGAAAATAAGAGCTATTACACTCGACCCAACTTGAAAACGGTTGGTCGGAGAAGGCTAAAATTTGGTTTCTATCCGTTTCAGACCATTTGGAGACTATACCCAAAAATCATTACTTTATATATATATATATATGTTTTATTCCCGGATTTTTAAGGGGTAGTAAAAATGCTTCAAAATTTCTGATTTTTTGGTCAAAGGGCCTTAGTGCGATTCTTCAAAAGGTACTTTTTTTGTTTTTCGATCCGTTTCAAAATGGCGGAGTTATACAGTTTTTTCGTTTTTGGGTAGGAATTTGAGGGGTAGTTTTTTAACAACCTTGCTAAAAGGTAGTAAATATGCTTCAAAAATGATGAATTTTTTGTGAAAGGGTCCTTGTAGGATTTGAAAGGTACATATATTTTTATTTTTTGAATTGAAACAAAATGGCGGCCTATTTGTAGTAAACCCAAAATGGCAAAGTTAGAGCGA
>JAGFPH010002387.1:183401-201709 GCA_018207615.1 Philaenus spumarius | reverse complement strand
TACATGTGTTTCTAAATAAAATTATGTATATAACAAATGTATTTGTGCATTGTGTATTTTGTGTATATCTTACTGCTACAATTAGCATTTAGGAAGTTAAATTTGGTGTATTATAATTAAATTAAGTGTTCAGTTACAATTAGATTAGATTATTTACTTAACAATAGGATTCCATTCTGCTTAGAGAAATACAAGCCTTATTGTCTTTCGGAGTTTTAATATGCAATTAATTACATAAATTATGTCATATAAATTATGCAATATTGTATATTGAAGTTTACTTTATTCGTGCTTGTTTCACAACTAAAATGCAAATGAATGGAAAGAGACAACGGGATAGTTTAAAATTCAAATCTGTGGTAACAAGATTAAAACTTTCTACAGTAATCAAGTTTAGAAGACGTTTAGGTGTTCATTGTAACACAATTTTTAGTACTAAATATACAATGCAAATTACTTTTCATGACATTTACTCTTTCCTCTTCTACTAACTTTCTTAATTTCCTCACCTTTATAATTGTGTTTGAATGGAGTTACGCGTACAAAAAGGAGGTTGATTAAACGGAAGTTGGATTGTAGATTAAAATAAATTTAACACTTAAATGCTAAATAAAATACTTCCTTTTGGAGGTAGAAGTCGTCTTTTTGTTTGTTAAATGATCTTTTCTAAATAATAATCATGTAGAATATACTTAATTTAAAATAATAAATATCACACATGTGTTATCATCTTCGATTACTAAAGAAGTTGAACGTACAATAACCACACTACAAAATTATTGCTAGTACCATACATTAACAAATCGCGTTGTCTACCTATCATTAAAATACTGTTCTCTGACACAAATTTTAAAGATTTACGTGTTTTATACAATTTATTGTAAATAATGTTGAATTTTCGTAGTGTAAAAACATGTACAATAATCAATTTATTAAAGAAACTAATATATTGTTTTGTTAAAAAATATTGTTCCTAAATATTGAATACTAAATAATTACTATCATTGTTTGAATCATAAATAAGATAGTAAACATTATTTAACCCGTTATATTGTATTTTATAAACCACTTAGGTATTCAAAAAAAATGTAACAAACATCCACATTGTTTAAATACTACTTGCTTTCATTTTCAATAAATACAAATTTCTAAGCTAGGATATCTACTCATCACGCCTAGTGTTTCACGAGTGAAGTAAATGTTGTCTTAGAGGTCGCTGCTACAGCTAAATTCCTTCTATATCTTCTCTCAATCTCCAGAAAAAGAATTGTTTTTTTATTTCTCTCTGAGGAGAACAAATGTTCAGGTCATTCAGAATAGTACGTATCAAAAAGAAGAATGTGTTAAAATAATAAAGCTACGTCTAAAGGTAAACAAACAATGCTATGCACAATACTGTAGTATGGAGTAAATACAAACTCTACTTAAGGTGTTAAAATTTTTTGAATATTGTCGAACTACAACAGACGGTCGAACTATAATAATGATGGTCAAACAAATTTTTTAGTATTTAATTTAACTGGTTAACTTTCACATTATGTTATATAAACACATAAATATAAATTATTCTAATAAATAATGTAGGAAAGATTTTTTTTTAAACGTTTATAATTTTAAGTTACATAACATTTTAGAAATATTTGGTAAACAAATATTAGATACTGTTAGTTAAAACATATAAATTACAAACAATATATTAAAATAAACAGATTCATTAAAATTAAATTAAAAGTATATTTGCAAAGAGTTTTTTTAGTAACAGCTGGATTCACTAAAATGTTATTAATATTTACACAAGAAAGTCAAAACTTTATCAAATCAAAACTTAGTTAAATTAAGTGTTAGATAAAAAATCATTCCCTTTGTTATTTTTTGTCGTAATTTCGTAATTTAATAATCCTGTGGTTGCAATCCTTATGTAGCATTTCATACCTGAAAAAAAAAATATTGCATTGAATCCATAGTTGAACTTGAATAAGATACATATTATACTAAAATTATCCTTAATTTAAGACTAACTATACAGTAGCAGCATTATTGCATTCCAAGTAAGTGGAATTAAACGATAGCCATGGTACTTCGGCAAGCAATAGTGAACTTTCAAACTTTACTCATGATTACTAATTACACGTATATTCTGTTGAGAAGTTCAGCAAATATTTACAGTACGTTGATTTATGTATACGTTTGTAACTAAAGTAGTATTAAATTGAAGTTACCGTAAATAATCTGACATTATTATTTGTTACAACAATATTGTGAACAAAAAATTTAGGAATTAAGGATGTTTTATTAATAAATATAATCTTGATTTCTATGACACCTTTCTATTAATTATTTAAAATACATACTATTAAAAACTTTACCTGCATTTTCCTCTTCTTGAATTTTGTAAAGAAATATGAAATACTTAAAACATAAACATTAATTTAAGAAAAATAATAGATTTTTTTGTGGTATTAAATTTGAAGATATTCTATAGATGTTGTATTTCCCCTCTCCAATTCTTTCTTTTCAAAAAATACTGGTGATATGTTTCAGTTATTTATTATAGGTGGTGTCATTACAGGAAATCCAAACTGCAAAGATGAAGTGATGAAAATTATGTTTATGTCTTAACTCTACTCCAATTACGAATATAATTTATAAAAAACGTTTTCTTAGAGGTACGCTAGAGGAAATTATAACGGTTCCCATTTTATTTAGACATTATTTTTCCAAAGCTATTTATTGTGGCTAATTGACAGAAGACCCATAACCATAATGATTTCCCTTTCCTTTATCACTTCCATTGTTATTAGTAAAATTATTTTATTTGTATCAAAATGTTACGTTTTCAGATTTAATCTATTTGTACGTCTCTTTTTCATTAAAGTTGATAATTTAAAATGTAATTATAATTACTATAAAATTTAATCTCCTTTAAAATAAATTTTTATTAAAAATGTATAAATACAAAGTTAATTCTAAATTTTTCAGGTTAATATTTTTTATAAAAATTATGATTCAGATGCCTGACGAAAGAAGCACTAAAGAAGTTTTAGTCAAATCAGCTTTACTAAAGTTTTATCAAATGTGTAATATTAATACCATTGTACCAGTTTCGGATAACGACAAATAAAATATGGAAGATAGACTGGACCACATAGACTGTACATCTTCAAAAGACTTACCTTAAACAAATTATACTCACCAAACTGAAGAAATGTCTTAGCCGATCACTCACAAATATTAATCAGATATATTGGAATTGAATAAAAGTTTTGCTTTACAATAATTATTTTGTTGAATTTAAAAGATCCCTCCCCAAAAAATCAAAAACTGAAAAACCCTCCCCATTAATAATAAATACAAATTTATACAATTTCATTAACTATACAAAATTATAAGATTACATGCATAGTACCATGGATTTATTAATAGGTAATATTTATTTTGTTGGCCAACCTTAATGCTAAGTAAAATTAAATAATAAAAAATAATGGCATTTAATGATATGGTGAGATGTCTCTCTTATAATAAATAAAAAAAAAAGGCTTTAAATTTCTACTGAAAATCCCTGAAGGACTGTAGTTCCAAAATTTGCTATAGCGCACCTCCCAATTAAATTAAATTACAAAAGACATTTATTATATATTAGAATTTTAACAAAGACAACAAAATTTACACAACCTATTCAAAAAACAATTTATAGGAAATTTTCACTGCAGATTTTAGTACAACTTTATTATATAGTTCATAGCTATGTTTTAAAAGGTAGTTAGTAATTTGAGTGTAGCTATTTCAAACACTAGGCACTGTCGCCGAAATTAAACAGTAAGAAGTTGCATTGATGGTCAGAAGGTAAAGTTTTTGTTTTAATAGCAGAAGAACATTTTTAACTCTCCATCTTGTACCAGTATACACTGCATGTAAAACAAAAGAACATGGTTTTAGCATTTATGGTAGGTTTTAAAACCAAAAGCATTGTGAACAGACTTTAGGCTTAAAGAATTTGCCTTTATATTATTTTTGACAAGTGTTTAACAAGCAGGGTTGAGAATAAATGTTAATTGGTAAAACAAGATTTAACAAAACTTAGCCTGTTACCATTTGTCATGTTAAACTGTAACAACATGTTCATGTTTTCAACACATGTTAAACTTTCAGAAAGCACATGTACATATGTTCATATATTTCAGACATATTATTTGAAAGATGAGTTTAATAAGTTCTTATTTGTTTAATAAGTTACATAGCTCTACTTTATGACTTTTAAAGTTATAACAGAAAGGTTACACAAATTGCTTTAGCCTAGATTTGAGTTTGAAATTAGGCAGGTTACACTAATTGTATACTGATTGTACTCAAAGAAAGAAAAATTGAATTACATAGATATTAAAATATACTTAAAGAATTTGAAATATTATTTATAATATTAAATGTAAGCCTAACTTGATTGGCAAAACTTACAAAGGTAATGTTTCATAACCAAAAATGAAAACGCTAAGACATTTGATTTGGCGATGTTTCTAAAACACTAAGACATACCTGGATTTTGTTGAATAGGCTTTAAGTATAAAGCATTTTATTTTAACAACGCACTGTCGTTTAACTACTCACGACATTAACATTTACAAAAATTTACAAGAACTGCATTATGAGCAAAACCATGGCGTTTCTTCTAGATCGTCAAGAAGAAATGATAAAAATAATGGCGATTTTCAACAGAATTACATGCGCTTGTCTAAAGTAGGTAGAGCGCATGACCGAAGCAACAGCTGACGTCTGTAGAGTGGTGCTGCCTTACGGGCTAAAAGGGAACTACTTGAACGCTGCAAAAGGTCGGTAAATCAGAGTTTGACAAAGCGTAAAATTTTGATGGCGCGGAAATTAAATAACGGCACACCATTGACAGATGTAGTAAATAATAAACACATTTTCAAATTAGTTTGTTGAATATTTTAAAGCAGTAGTTCTGTCAACAGTAGTCATCGCAAAAATATCTAAAATCTTCTCATTTGTATGAAAAAGTGTTTAGTCTAATAGGAATGATTCTCGAAACATATGGCACAATATTAAAGTAAAATAATGTAGTTATCAAACTGGGATTGGTAAAAGTATAATTACCTAGTTTCAATCCTATAATGTACACGACCTGTTAAATGAATTATTAAATAATTATTTTGCATTAGTTTATTAAAAACATAACACAAATTTGCTGAATACGCATTTGTCTTTTTATAAACCTCTTTCACATCAGTTCATATTGTCCTCTTGTTATAGTCAGTAATATAATTGCAAACCTGAATGGAATAAAAAATGGCAAGTTTCGAGAAGATTCGAGCTAAATAATAATAGAAAATTAACAAATAGTTACACAATCTTATTTGAATTTGACAAAGTTTTTCATTTATTATTTTTCCTTTAATCATAATTGCAACTGGGTCTCAAGGAAACAAAATTATAGGACCCTCTTTTCAAATGTTTTCAAGGAAAATTCATGTAAATATTTTAGAAAATCTAACAAAGTATTTGGCCGTGACAGAAATAAACACATTTTTGAGTGTCCTAATGCTGAATGGTCGATATAAAATTGATAATAACTCTACTCCTAAAACCAGGCGTTCGAGTGTTTTTATGCATTATTTTATAACTAATTTGTATAAATATTTCTAAACAAGAAATTTCTTACCTATTATATTTATTTATTCTTATGTTTGTAATTATTTTGATTAATCTCAATTTTTAAATACACTTAACTAAGTTTTGTTTGATTTATAGTATCAGTTTTGAATTTGCTTGTTTCAATTGATTACAAACTTTGCACAGGTTACAATTTTATTATTTATGTTTCATTACAATTTAAAGTTTAGTTTGCGTAGTATTACTTTACAAGTTTTTTAAAATATTTATTTGTAGAGATCTGTAAAGATTTATATTATATTTATCTGCACAGAAAGTACAAGTTTTAGACCATTTAAGTTTATGATATATTAATATTGACAAGATTTGAACATTTAAAAACATTTGATTGATTCATGGGATCGAACCAAGAATCCGTAGAACTAAAACCACCGATATTAATACTCCGTCTATATTTCACACAGTCAACAACGGTCAACTTGAGTCATACGTTGTGGCTCATTTACAATGTATACAATAATATTAAAAAGACGTTGCATTTAAATAAAATCATCGTTTTTCTGACTTTAAGAAACGCATATGCGAAATTTGAAGAAAATCGAACAACACGTTTCGTCGTAATCGCGTAACAAACAGACAAACGAAATACCGAACGCTCTTGAAGCAGGACCTCGCTTATGATAGTAAGCAAATAGTAAGCAGAATGAACGAATGAACTAAAACATCCTACGTTTGTAATAAAAATAGTTATATTTGTTATAACGTTAGAGAAAAAACAAATTAACATTTTAAAATATATAATTTAAAAAACTATACATATAGCATTATAATATATTTCAGGATTTATATAAACTGGATTCATATTTAGTACTTAAAACACTTTACACTAAATGTTATTTAAATTGAGTTAAAACTAAAATGAAAATGGAAAGAAAGAGACAGTGAACAAAGTTAAAATTCAAATTGATGGTTAAATTAAAGTTCCCTTTAGTAAACATGTTAGGAAGAAGTCTATTATTTGTTCATCGCAACTCAATTTGTAGGACAAAAAATATACTATTGAAAAAGACTTCATCGGATTTTACTCATTAACTGTTACCAAACTCTATTTACTCGTGTTTAAATCTGTGGAATAGAATTTTAATTAATTTTGTACTTTTGGTATAACCTAGTAATTAAAAGTATTTATTAATGTATCAGATTACTAAAAATTTAAATAGTAAATTTAACGCTTAAAAAAGGGAAGAACTATTGAATACAATTGTTTAATATTTGTGACTTTCATGTTCTTTACGTTTAATTATTGACGGAATTCGTTTAAAATAATTAATCTTAGCATGTCCTTTATGGGCTGGAATCTATACAAGGGAAAATATTCAATAATGGAAATCGGAAACACTGCATTCAATTAAAAATACTTGCCTGTTTATGTTTTATGTTTGTAATTGTATAGATTGGTCAGTAAAATAAAACATTGTGACAACGCAATGATATATTTTAATCTAAATTTAAACATGATGTTATTTAGCTTCCAAGAATGCAATTATTATAATAATGGGTAATTAATTACCTTATTTTTGAGTTGTACACATGCCCTCCATGAAATGACATGTGTAGAGGAGTCCTCATGTGATTTGTAAAGTTCTTTTTTCAGTGTATATATTTAAATTTGTTCAAGTGTTTGTTTTTTTAATGTTTTGTGTTAATTGTGTCTAGTTTATTACGACATGTTCCACAACAGTGGAATGAATCATTTTTGAGGTTGATCTGATGATGTTGGCATGACCCACCGAAACTGGTAATCCAGAAAGGATATATTTTAGAGTGCTCGACGGATAAAAATAAGGTAATTAATTACCCATTATTATATTTTAATCTTTCCTATACACTGAATTCACTATGCCTTTGTACTTATAAGCAAATCAATCCAACACACGATAATTTCCACAAAAGTAAGAGAGTATTGGATTGTATAGTATAATGTATTACATTTATTAAAATTGTCAAAGGCCTACAATTTCAATAAGTTAAGTTTTCAAACGATATGCCACATAACAATATTTTGTTCAACAACTCGAAATCAATTTTGAAAAAATTAAAATGGCTGCAACTCAAACAAATTAAGTATTCCTATATATCGTTGTGTAGCATATCACTTGAAAGCTGCCTTAATTCTAAATCCAAAAAGAATAATAATTAATATTTTTTATAAATTGTACAGCAAAATGGGGCAAAATCTGAAAACACGATTTCGTTGTTTTCAGGCCGCCATTTATAATCGATTAAAGATAAGGATGTGCAAATTGCACCGTTGGTTTTCTCTTGCAATTCTACATCGAAATGATGTCTAACATAACCACCTTCCAATAAAAAAAAAAAAAAAAATTACATTGAAGATGGCGGATCCAAGATGGTGGATAACATCTTTAAATCTTTATAAAATAATTTTTTTACATAGAGCAGGTTCCTCAATCACATCTACCTTATAATGTTCCTTATATACGAAATATTAAACCGTCTCAGACTTTTCAGCACCCCTGTATAATCTAAAGCACTATCTCTATTGTTCTCTGGGTTACAGACATGTAATTTGCATACTCGTTTCCGAATAACCTGGTATTATAAATCGGTCAGATACATTATTGATGTTAATAGTTACATTAAGGTATCGTGTTAATATTATTACTATTATATGAATATGAATATGAAATGGTAATTTATTTATACTTTACTTTGAATACTGTAAATTTATTAATAATAATAATCTATATAACCTATTACAAAGATTGAAGAGTACTGTGGCGACAAATTCACAATGAGTAGTGTTAAAGCTCTCTGAGGATGATGACTATGGTATTGAATTGTGCATAAGGGTAGTACAATAAACATAACTTTTCATTACGTTGTTATGTTGTTGTTTTTCTTCCTTCTATTTGTGGTTCGGGGTTTCATTCAATCATTGTGTATATAAACTATATTTTAATACAATTTAGTTTCTTTCACCGTAGAAGATAGTGATTTGAATCTTGTAAAATTATAAGTTAAGGGTCGGCTCTAGCTGTCGGCCATGTTGGTTGACACTCCATAAGACCAATGTTAAATTAAAATCCATATTTTTCCTTTATTTTTGATCGGATAATTATGAACGATATGTCATTTTAAAGCTATGGCCAATACGCATGCAAATGGCTTTTCCAAAATTAAGAAAAACGTTTTGTTTAATATTTATTAACAATTTAAAAAATTGATTTTTAATATTTTTTTATGTTGTCACTATTAGTTATAGCGAAAAAGTACCAAGCCATTTGCATGAAGAATTTCGTCCCCAAGAGTTTGGTATTTTTTTGAAAACGCTATTTGAACAATTGCGGGTTTTAAATGGATTTAGGCTGAGCAATGTCCGTGTAACCTACCGCCGCTATAGGGTAACTTTAAATATTTTTTTACGATGTAACTATTAATTATAGCGAAAAATTATCAAGCCATTCGGATGAAGAATTTTGTCCCCAAGAGTTTGGTATTTTTAAAAAAACGCTATTTGAACAATTTCGGGTTTTAAATGGATTTAGGATGAGCAATGTCCGCGTAACCTACCGCCGCTACGCTGGAGTCGCAGGTTGCTTTCTGTTTTACTAGAGCCGACCCTTAAAACAAATTTATTAGGTTTGGGAAAAATATTGCAATTTTACAACATTTGTTTGAATGAATAAAGTATGGTTAACTTAAATAAGAATTAATAAGGTTAAATAACTCTGATTTA
The DNA here is from genome assembly GCA_018207615.1 of Philaenus spumarius. Taxonomy (NCBI): domain Eukaryota; kingdom Metazoa; phylum Arthropoda; class Insecta; order Hemiptera; family Aphrophoridae; genus Philaenus; species Philaenus spumarius. Next base: position 192,324 of record JAGFPH010002387.1, on the reverse strand, counting down.
TTTTAAAAACATAATAACTGGAATGCATTTGTATTGTTATATAGAACTGAGTTAATGAGTGTTGCATTTTGAACTTGAAACGACAAAGCAAAACCCAACTACCCAAACAGCTGTAAAATAGTTTTAGTGAGAGTGGAATGAATTTAAATTATTCGTTCAATGGGATCACCAATTTATCCAACCTAGTTAGTGGAAGTGGAGTAAGTTTGAAAAGGCTAACTCCAATCACTGCCACAAATTTCCTACCACTGTTAAATAAAAATCAATAAAACATCATACAAGAATATATAGCCGGAATTTCCGTATAAATATATATTTAACGTTTTTCATGTATAACGGTAATAAGGGTTACAGGAACAAAAAAACATCGCTATATATCAGAAAACCTGTACGTAACATCAATTAATTATCACTGCAATGTTTGAGTTTCTAAATGAGACTTGCAAAGTAATTGTTTACTTGCCAAAAATTAATTACAAATATTTCTAAAATATTAATTTATATTACCATAGAGATTTTGAAAAAGTCGAAATCACACTTTACCAGTATTATAAAATTATTTATCTAAAAACAAGGGGTAGAACTAAAACAAAAGATAAAAAATTTCAATAACTGATGAAAAATTAACCAAAAGAAACACCAACGGTTGGTTGATTTTAGATTTTTTTTTAAATTAGCAATATTTAATTATAACAAACAAAATTTGTTTTGCTATCAATCAATACATTTTTAAAATAGGGTTTTAATAAGGACTTATAATTTTAATTATTGATTCAAATTATTATTTAAATATATGTAATACGTAAATATATTATGTAAATATATATAATGTATGTAATATGTATATACGTAAAGTCCGGCTTATCCGGCCTCGTTTTATACGACCCCTTTGATTATCCGGCCCAGCATCCAAAGAATATAATTAAATAAATGAAGCACTATCTAAGCTATCCGAAAACATCTTACAACACGTAATAACACCTGCAATGTAGTGACGACAACGGCATTACGGTGGTGTGTTGCGGCTAGTATCAACACAAAATAGTAGGCGTTAGTACGTAAAGTGTCATTCACCAATCTGCAGATCGTGTAGTTTCCTTGCAGCCCGCACAGCGGCGCTATCTTATCGATAGTCGCTAGACTGTTTCTTTCCCGCTATTTGTATTCTCTTTTCACATCAGTCACCAGTTGTGGCTCTGATATTTTGCCATTGAGGTTAAGTTTTCTGAGTTTTTATTATTGTGTGAGTGAAAATATTGTGATTGAGTGCAATGGTTACACTTGTAACAATGGTTGTATCTACAATAAACCCCAAGATTTGGTCCATCTATTCGTTGTTTTATTGAATGATTCCAATTTAAATTACAGTAGTACTGTAAAGTTTTCTCATGTACGTGTATTGGCTTATTTTAACCCTATACCGGATTATCCAGCTTTTATGGTATCCGTCCTGGTACTCCGCCATATTAGGCCGGATAAAGCGTGTCAGTCTATATTTTCAAAGATTTACTCCCATCATAAGCAAAACTAGAACATACAAAAATAATATGTAAAGAAGCCTTGGTTTTTTGGTATACTATAAATGGATACATAAATTATGCGAAAACAAAAGCTTTGCTCTTTGTCTTATCTACTTCGAAGACATACTATTGTGTAAACACAAAAATATCGACAAGCAAAAACTATGTGTGTCCTGGTACATGTTTTTTCGTCCTTTTGTCAGCTTTGAATCAGATCTTAAAGTGTTCCTCTCAAATTTTAAACCATTCTGTATAATTCATTGCCTACAATCTAAGTAATAAAATTTAACTCAAGTAAAAAGATAGTAGGAATACAATAATTATTTTGGAATTTAAACATAAATTTTGCTTAGTAAATTTGTTTCCTTACCAATTAATATTTCCTGTATATGATTATTTAACACACAATCAATACTTGATAGAATAAACTTAGAACACAAAATCTCACAACTAATACGTTTATTAACTCAAACGCGTTTCAACGATAAAATCGCCATCTTCAGTGATGCACGAGCTACAATAGTCAAACTATAAGTAATCTTACAATGCTCCATCCCCTGTATTTATACAGAATTCAAAAGGGTGTGGCTTAAGACTACGTTACATTAATGGGGCGTTACCAATTGCCTTGCATTATTATAACTAGCTTAACAACAACTACATAACTAAAAATGTTACTAACCTAATAATAATCTCTCACAATACATTATTTTTATATTAATATAGAATTGTGTATGGGCCCTAATTCATTATTTACAATTATTTTACTATGTTTGTTAATATAAAAAGTTTCCCAAGCATCTATTGTGTTAGGTTTAGTTATATTTTTCTATAATACAGAGTTTTCTATTTTAAAATGATGGTTCTCATCTAAACAATGTTTAGCCATAGCAGATTTAACTGGCCTATTGTACTTTATATGAGAAAAATGTTCTTTAATTCTTGTCTTCATACTTCTTTTAGTTTGGCCTTTATATTTCTTCGGACACATTTCACAGTTTATACAATAAATTCCAGATTTGTCCAGTTATTGAATTTTATCTTTAGGATTTCCTAACATTTTACTAAGATTACTCTCAGCTGACATAGCTACATTTAAATTTGCATATTTAGCGAGCGATTTTTTAACAGTATGAGACAATGCTTAACTTACTTTAAACAGACACTTTTTTACTTTTAATGCTCCACGCCTCTACAATATGGTTTCATTACATGCTATAAAGGATTTATTGACAGGATTTTTAAGAAATGTCAAAGCATTCCTGTTTTCTGTTGAGGATATTGAATCTTTTATCCAAGTTGTCGAATGACGTATAGTTGGCTTTAATAATTGCTAATGGCTTGTAAACTAAGTACTGTACTTGGCATGAATCCTTTATTTTGTGAAGTGCTAAAATATTGTTTTTTTATTTAAGTCTGTGATTACCTTGCAGGTGCAAATTAATTAAGTACATTATTATTTTTTCTTTTTGTAATTTAATAATAACTAAATAGTGTAGTTTAATTTTGTTAATGTGGTTGAACGGCGACACAACTCTCTTCTTTTTCATTTTATTGTTTCATAGCCAATGAAATGTTGGAAGTCTCAAACAGGCAATGCCTAGCAGACCCCCTATATTATGTATTATCAATAGACTTAGGTTTAAAATGTAGATATTTTTTAGTAGATATAAGATGTTTGGTGGTAAATAAATAAATCATCACCATAAGAAAAATTTAAAAAAATGGTGGACCCATTGTTGTTTAAGTTTATTGCTTTCCAGGGTAGATCTCGATTCCTTAATTTTCTTGAATTTCATTTTATTCACTATGTTTTTTATTAGTTCTTGAGAATTGGTAACGCAACAAGTTACCAATTGTCTTGAAATAATTCTTGAAACACTTTTCAATAAAAAATCATTCAACAAAAACTCGTCTATTGGTGTTTAGTCCTACGTACAATTAAAATTGTTCTGATTGATCAAGATGTTTCCTTTTTGTATGTAATCTGAACTAATAGAAGCGATAGAACTTTTCACAGAATAATTCTGTTAAATAATAATAAATGGCTAAAACACAAGTAGTAGAAATAAATATATTAAGTGAGAATTGATTAAACATATGATAAGCAAATGCAACACAAATTACTTACAAGACGGTTCATTATAGGTGCTAGGAAAATATTGACTAGGTGAGGTTTTACGATATATTACTCATTATAGTTTTAGCTCGACCGTTCGGCATTACGTCTATCTGTCTCACGATTACGGCCAAACGCCTTGACCGATTGTGATAATTTTTCAGGAATGTTATTTATTCCTAGGCCGAACGATGTATATATACAGTTTTTTTATATTTTTCATTTTTAAACCCTTAAATTAAATTAAAAATTGGCAGCCGCACCGTTTCTCTCAGTGTAATCTTTTTCCAAAGCCAGTTTGTGGCTTAACTGTAAGTCGAACTTAAAAACTAATAACATTTTGCAAATTTGATTTTAAACAAAATTGTATTCTTGATTTTTTTCCGTATCTCTAAACGGTAAGCTCACAAAATGGCCGTAAACTTCAAATTTGTTAAAAAAAGTCCAGGTTTTTGTATTTTAACCACGTTTTTATATGTTTGTTATAAACCAATTCAAAAGTGTTCCACAGCTTCTTTGAAGATAAAGGTTCAAAGAATTCATATATGTCAGTAGAAAAATTATTAAAGTACAGTTAACAAAGTTATTAGCTCAAAAAACAAACATGTTTAGTAACGAAAGGAAAAGTTCAACTTTAGACTTAAATAAAAAGTAGTACAAATTTTTTCTATTTTTTTTCATAAACGAAAAAACAGTTTCGTAATTTAGTTTTAAATAGAACTGTATAAAAATATTTATCAATTTCAAATTTTTTATTTTGAAAACACCAGTTTTTATGTTCCTCCTACAAGACTGCAAACAAAACTAGGCCTATTTTGAATAGCAATTTAGGAATAATATATCCTTTGCTCAAAAGTGACATATTATTATAATAAAGTGTAGAGAATAAATCAATGATTTGAACTGTATACTTGTAAATTGTTATTCCATAAAAGTGTTTGACTTAGCATTACTTGAATTACAAAAAGAGATACAACAAATGAAACCTCGCGGCGATAAAGGACATACAAAAAATGATCGTTGGACAGCGTCGGAAGTGTTAGTACATAGGTTGAGATCACTATTACGACTCTTTAACTTCGTTTTTTTTTTCATTATTTCTAATATTGGAATATGATATGGAATTGTAAATACATTGTTAATTTTTAGTTATTTAAGTGTGTAAATATTTAATTCTATGTTTCCCCTCAATAACGCGATATTTTTAGCGACCTTACGCATTATTAAAATCTAAATAAAACAAAATGCCCCTAAAAGAAAATCTTTAGCAGTTAAAGACGAAGGAAAAAAACGAGAATTAGAAACCCCGAAATCGCGGGAATTGCAAAATAATGTTTTACACGTTAAACCTTCTACTTACTTCCTTACTGTCTCACTGTTTTTAACCTAAGCTCAAAACCACATTTGTTATTTCAACGAGCGTGGTCTACTTTTCACAGAACTACTAGTTCATAATTATTTGTTTTAATATATATGAATTAATATATAATATATTTAATATATAATTATTTGTTTTAATCTTTCTATCCAATAGTGTCTGTATTACTTTATTACTGTAAAATTAAACCCTTTTATATAAACTCTACGGGGTTTTAAATTTCCCACAGCAGTTGTACTTACTAGTTAAAATTTATGTTACCTAAAAGTAATTGTTCAGCGAGAAGTATAATAAAACATAATGAAAGTATCAGTAGCAAATAATAAAAGCAAGAAAGTATTGTATAATATAAATTCTAGCATAAATAAAGTTACATAAGACATAGGTTTCCAGTAAATTTAATACAATGTGATGTTTTCTTCAACTTGACCTTTTATCCTTGTTTTATTTGAAAGTTGCTTCAGATCCTACACCTTTTTTTATGAATAAAACAAGATACTGTTGTTTCTTTTTTGGAAATCACAAAGCTTTAACTTTGATGTTCAACGCAGATAACTGCAATGCATTGTGATCTACAGCAACTAATAAAGTCAATAAACAGAAAATGGAACTATGAGCCTTCTCTAGTTGTTACCAAACTATCAACCATATAACTCTCGAATGCTTTAGGGCATGATTTTAATTGAAGGGCTGAGAAGTCAAGGGGTATAAGTGTAGTTGTTAAGTTAGTTTTGAGAAAACTCAGTTTAGAGTTAAACTGTTATAATCAAATCCAGGTAAAACCATGATCACTAAAACTAGTATATTTATTTTGTAATTGATACTTTCTAGACTAACATAATAACAAAGATTAATTTGATTTTTATCCTCTTATTTTTTGTTATAAGCCAATATTTGATAAAAGTTGTCACTTGTACCCCTGGGCTGTTAACACGTTCACTGCTAAGGACGCCCATGTAAGCTTGACACTGAACACTATGAGAAGCGGCCGACGCACAGTGCATTGTTGTACACCAACCCCCACATTGGGAGTATTTTCAATACACAATGCATTGCGTGCTTCGCACGCAAACCCCCGTATTGGGAGAATTTTCAGTACACAGAGCATTGCTTGTTTTGCACGCCAATTTCAATCCTATGTTCTATAGACGCGCATGTGCGTCCGCTTTAAAATATTAGTAATTATTTCGTAGAAATGTAAAAAAATAAAGTAATTTCTACTTATTTAGGCTATAAATATAAAAAATAAAAGGTCAGCTAATAGCATAAGAAATACGAAATTTGCGTAGCAGTGAACAGGAATTCGCGTCAACAGGAATTAGATGTTATGTAATAAAACACAAGTTACAATTAAATTACCTATGTAAAATAAAGCGACTTGCATCACATGTATCCTTGGCTTCTAAGCTAAACAGGTATTCTACGAAGTAGTTTTTTTTCGCCACTAGATCTCAGCACATGATAGACTTAGCTATATTCCTTGGCCACAAACATTTTAAAGTGTCGAAGAACCAGTTTCTGCACTTAACTCCACTATTAAAAAAATGTCACTTGTACCCCTCTGCTCTTCAGCTCTTCGATTGAGTTGATCTTCTATGAAACTGTATTTTTTTTTTATGAATAATGAAACTATTAAGTTGATTATATAACAATTTGTAAATTATTTTATAGTCTACTTTGAGTATATATTCTTAAAGATCTCTTCAAAATAAGAACAGATAATTTTTTAAATTTAAAGTGAAACGAGTAAAAACAAATTCAAAACATATAACTTTAGCAGAAACACATCTATGCTATTAGCAAAGCAATAAAATATAGGCTACATTTGGTATTCGTGCACAAAATATCACTTAGGGTATATATCAAAATATCAACTTTCAAGGCAGTATTTTTTGAAAAATAAAGTCAGGTGTCGTCATTTGCTTCTTACCAAACAAATTTGAGTAATAGATAAAACTATCAAAACATGTGTGACAATAATAGGAATCTGTTTCATAGATAAGTTTCATTTGTCTACTCTTAAAACTATTCCAACAAAAACTAACTTTTGTCATTATTACACGGAACGTTGGGTTCAGTGCTTAAGCTTCTTTTTAATCTATTCAGTTTGTATTAGTTTCCGTAAAAGTCACAACTCAATGTGGCAGTACATATATACCATTGTCTAGTTTTACTTTTGTTTAAATTGAGTACTTATTTCCTTTTAGCTTATTTCTGCTTCACTGCGATACAAATTAGTAAAAATAATAAATTATACTTTTTGATTTACTTCAGCAGTTAAATATATAAAAAATAAATAACAAACACACAATAAAGAATTAAAATTATAAAACCAAGCACTGGATTTTGTAAACTAACTACGTTAAGCACTTCAGATAGTATTATTTGATTTGAAGAGAAAGAATGTTAATCAATTTTAGAACCATAAGACTTTTTGTAAAACTAAATAGTTGTTTCTGGCAGTCTTATAATGTATACATGCACGATTACATGCAGTCTAAATACTGGGCTCGATAATTTTTTTTAAACCTTTAATTTACAGCAGGTTACGTAATATAGTATCATTTAATTAATTAAATTAAATAATATATATATATATATATATATATATATATATATATATAGAAATAAATTAATTTAGTCTATATGATTTCAAGTTATGCAGTTTTTATAAAAAAATAAGAAGTATTCAAAGATAATTTTATTGGTGTGTGATGTTTCCTACCAAGCTTGAGAGCAACAATGAAAACTTAAAATATATTTGATTATGAACAGCCTGCTATTGCAATACAACTATTCGTTTCCAATTGTTGGTAAAGTTACGTAAAATTATTTAAAAAAAGTCATGTAGTGCAAGGCAACTTCAATAATTTAGTAGGCCTATATACATAAGAAATTCGTAAACATATTACTAAACATAAAAAATGTTCAACAAATATTTCGACCTTAAGAAGGAATGTAATTATTACAAATAGTTTTACAACTGTATCATTCATTAAATATACATATCATGTTCAACAAATACTAGAATAATAATAATATTATTTTCAACTTTTTATCCAGTTTGATCGAAGAAGCACTGGGATAAGTATCAGGTAACGGGTAGATAGTATGTAGATAGGTTTGTCTTAGTTTAGTACAGTTTGTGTAAGAAATCTGTCGGATAAGATAAGATTGGTATTATTTATATAAAAATATGATATAGTATTAATATTTATATTTTTTGACAAAAACAAAATAGAAAATATGTATAATTTACGCAAACATTCTGATGGTATTGAAAATGTGTAATAAATTAAAAAAATACGACTTCAATATATCGTTTACATATTGGTATACAATTATTATTCATTTTCTTTATATGAAAATATCATGTGCGCCATACAATATGTATGCTAGTAACATAGCCACTGCATGTCAGTGAACCAGTTCATGTCGGTGACGTACAGTCAATAGTTGCAACTAGTGACAGGATTACAATCCATAAAGAGTAGAGTTATACAGAAAGGAAACTAATTCTTCCTCCAATGTTAAAAATACAGACCTAATAATAAATTTACATTTTGAAAGATAGTAAAAATAAACATTTTACTGTATCAATTAATTTCATTTGATAAGGACATTTAAAAATACATGGTTGTTACAAGAAATATTTGGTACTATAAAAGATAAGCAAACAGTATGAATAATGTATTTATAAGTTGCGTGATATGCAACATTAAATCAATTTCAAAACAAGTTTCCGTGTCATAGTTGCTACGATAGTTTAAATCCACTTGAAGAACCAGTTGTCCAAAAAGTCCCCCCCCCCCCTATTATTTTGATTTATTAATGACAATAGACAGATTTGCTTTGGGGATTGTCAACACGAACAAAAATGGAGTTTTTTGGCGTTTTACTGGATGA
>JAGFPH010002387.1:134354-174428 GCA_018207615.1 Philaenus spumarius | reverse complement strand
TTAAATTTTGAAAAAAATACAAAACATATTTACTACTTTTTTATGTAGATCTAGATTTGAACTCGTTTGCTTTATTTACGGAACATCTTTTGTTTCTTGAGCTAACAACTTTGTAAATTTTTTATATCAATAAATTTTTTACTGACATATATGGATTTTTTAAATCTTTCTCTAAAAAAAACCTATGAATCACTTTTGAATTGGGGTATAATTCATCATTTGGCGAATTTTTGAAAAAATGCTTCAAAAGCCAAAAAATCTATTTTAGTTACCATTGCCAGTTAGTTGTAGGGTTAATTTAGGTTTACAATATAATCCCTCAACTTTTTGATATTAGTTAAGTCTTCTTATATATTTTATTAATATTTTCCATGAATCTTGTTTTGGTATAATGTTTTCTCCGTATATTTGGAGACGTATATTTTGTTGATTTTGTTGTTGTTATCAATTTGTTATTGCACATTGTAAGCACACGTGTATTTTTATTTATTATTCTTGATTTAGATTTTTTGTTATATTACAAAACGTTAGAAATAACTTAACTTATGTTAAGAATTGTTAAAAGTTATTGACATTAGTTTATCTATAGTATATTTATATTAATTTAAACTACTATATACCTATGCCATAATATATTATTAATTGTTTAAAATTCTTCAAGTTAATAATAATTTTGTTATAGCTCAAATTTTCATTGAGGATGACGACTTGTCGTTGAAACTCGTTTCACGGGTTTGACGTATTTTTTAGAGAATTATGTTTTGAGTTTTTATTCTTAGTTTTAATTTATAAATACATGACACTTAGATTTTTTGCTGGATTGCCAATTTAGGATATATTTATTACTTGACTAAATATAATGAGTATAGTTAATTTACAAATATTATTGAGGTTTATATAATCATTTACTTTAAAGTGTAGAGTGTCTGACATGGCACTTCTCTCTGTGCTAATATACATAATTGGTTATATAAAGAATAAACTTCTATGTAATTTAAGTATAGAATTTTATCTTGTATAAATGAGAAATATATTTTTATATTCCCTATAGTGTATCATCATACATTTTAAAAGATTCTATGAGAAATAACAATTCAGGGAGTATTGTTTAATATGACTGTATGAATGTAGTATACACAAATCTTTATGAAAATCCCTTCAAACAAAACAAGTGTAAACAATACAAATTTATTTATTCGTAAATATTCGTTCACAAAGCAGTTTTATGCATTTCAGTCCTTGTTTGTACCTATTAATTTGTTAATTGCTTCCAGTAAAGTGCAGTTATTGCCATTTACCGTTTTCAGTAACTATTTTACAATTTTTATTTTTATTTATGTTTCTTTAATACAATTTTTTTGGTGAATTTGTAAAGAAACTCTTTGAAAATATAAGTATGTAAATTAATAGTTTTATAAAACAAATATTTAAGTGACTAATTTCCTGCCATTAATTAATTTTAATAACTATACAAATAACGCATTCGATAAAAAAAATACAATGGACTTATTATGTTTAAAAAGTATTTCTTAAAGTTCGAATAAGAATATATACAGTTTGTCCAACTTTTCTTATTGGATAACATTTTAGAATAAATTGGAATGGATAGCACACTTTCTATAAAAAATAGAATCGGTTGAAGGTTGACATAATTGTCACATGATTTGTTTGCTAATAAATGTATAAAATTCACCGTCGATCATTTTATTTATTTTCGAAATCCTTATAGTTGAAAAAAATATTTATAACTAGTACAAAATTATTCTCTTGCTCAACATTACACCCTGACGTCTTGTATTTCCTATCCATTTGCCAAGAATGCAATTAAAACGCTACTTCCTTGAATTTACTAGTGTATGAATTGTAATGATGTTCCTAAGGAAATTAAATATACTGGGTAACGCGTTTTGTTTACATTCAGGTATACTAACTTAAAAAATGCCCGAAGTTATAGCATTTTGCCTACTAGTTGATAAAATAGTTATTTTGTTTCGATATTATGTTCTCAGGATGGATAAAAGTATTAAACTTAATTTGTTTATACATCTTGCAAACTCGCATGGTTTGAAACTGCAAACTGATTGACTATTCGTTTTAAAATTAGTAGAATATCTTTTGAAAAAACTTTAGCTAAGGAAACAAAAAACTTTATGTTTTAAGAACTTCAAGACATACAATTTTTAAGATATTCCCGATATATTGCTAAAATCCAGTTCCGATATTTATGCAAAACTAAAATAAAAAAAACTAAGATAAAAATAATTTTATACAGAGAATATCCAGTTTAAAAAAAAATGATAAACAAAATTTGTATCTATTCATGCATTGTATAGTAATCTTATGTATAACTTACATGGTTTTCGAAATCCTGTGATGAGCGTGAGTCAGTCAGTGTTATTTCAGCTTTATATAGGCTATATAGATAGTCAAGTTAATTTTGGAGACTTACTACACTAAATTCCACTTTCACCGTGCAGTACAGGTTTTACGGGAGATAGACATGCTACTACCATTACTGGGAACATCACGTTTATTGTCATGCGGGCTGCGTCAACTGTCCAAGCGTTGTTGGGAGTTGATGTTTTTTAGTTGGCTAGTATCGCTGAGACTGTCGTTTGGTTAACATGGCGTATGGGCGCTCTGTACTGCACGGTGAACGATGAATCGTGTATATCTTTCTTTGGTGTTAATGTAGTTTAATAAAGACTGAAGTTGAAGGTAAATTGGAATAGTTTATTTTCTGTTGGAAATATTTACGAAACATTAATAACACCATATATATGTCTTAAAAATTTTCTATGATATGTAACAACTCAATGCCAATAATATCAGCACAGGTTTATAATTTATTGTTTATTAGGATCGTATGTACTGAGGATCCATGAACTGATATTTATATAAATGACTTTACATGGAATAGCTGTACAAAAAAAGTACGTACTCATATTCTCATAAATATTTGTTAGTGAATATGGTTTACTGTTAAGTCCATTGTTGTACCTATTCATTTGTTTATTACGTCCAGTAAAGTGTAGTTTATTGTCATGTGATGATTTTAGTTACGTTATAAATTTATTTTTATTCTTCTTGTTTTTCCCATATGAATTTATTTTTTATTTTATTATTTTTAGTTTAGGAAAGAAAAAATTTTAATTAAAGTAATTAATAAATCGTTTTTTAAAACAACTAATCTTTTTATTTAATTAACAATCAATCAAACAACTATGTTAACCTTTTATAATTCTTCTCCAAAATAAAATTAACAAAACTAAACCAACTGGTTGCTTAGAAACGACATGCCATCTATATATCATAACACTCCTCCTCAATTAAAACTTGTTAAAGTTTAATTGATTAAATGTCATTCATAACTTTATTCCTTAAATTTATAAACTTTTCTTTACATAACGCCTTGGTCAGCATGTCTGCAATATTTTCTTTCGTGTTGATGTATTCAATCTTCATTATTTTCTTCATAATTAAATCTTTAATAAAATGCTGCTTTATATCAATATGTTTTTTTCATGTGATTTAGTCATGTTTATTGCACCAATGTTATCAACATATAATTCAATATCACTTTCAATTCCAAAATTTGTACTTACACCCTTGATATTAATAAGATCTTGAGCAGTTAATGCTGCAGCTATATATTCTGCTTCTGCAGTTGATAATGCTACACAATTTTTTTTTTTTTTTTGACTGCCAAGATAATGCATTTCCTCCAAATAATACTATTGATCCACTTGTACTTTTTCGATCAATCTTGTCATCAGCCCAGTCTGAATCTGAGTATCCTTTTATTGTAAAATTGTCAGTTTTCTTATATAATAATCCTAAATCTTTAGTCCCTTTTAAATATTGAATTATTCTCTTAGCTGCTACCCATGACTGACTTGTTGGCTTATCTAACATTCTACTTAAATAGGAAACTCAATACATCAGATCTGGTCTTGTAGAAATTGCCAAATACATTATACTTCCAATTATTTCACGATAAGGTACATCAACTGGTTTTAAATTTTTATAAAAATGAAAATTAACTTCCATTGGAGTTCCTATAATTTTACAATCATTCATGTTAAATTTATCCAGAATTTTTTCAATTTATTTTGATTGAGTTATAGTTATAGTATCCTTATTTTTTGTTATTTCCATTCCTAAAAAAAATTTATTTTGCCAAGATTTTTAGCATTAAACTTTTATTTCAATGCATTAATAATATTATCATTTTTTCCAATAGTGATTATATCATCAACATAAATTATTAACCAACAATCTTCTTTGTAATACAAACAATAATCATACTTTGATCTTTCAAACCCGTTTTCTGTGGCAAATTCATTATTCCAGCATTTAGAAGAATCTTTTAACCCATATAATGATCGTATAAGTCTTAAAACCTTACCTTGTTTAATTTTTAGTCCCTCTGGAATTTGTATATAATCTTCAGATTCCAATTTTCTATTCAAAAATGCTGTTGGTATATCAAATTGTGTAATTGGTAAATTTTTTTGAACTGCAATTGATATCATTATTCTAATAGTTGATACTCTAGCTAAGGGTGCATAATTTGTATTAAAGTCTTCATAATCGTGTACTTGAAATCCTTTTGCAACTAAACGTGCCTTTTTTGTTCCATTTTTTTTAGTCCGAAATACACATTTTGTATCAATAGCAATTTTTCCTGGTGGTAAATCTGTTTCTACCCAAGTTTCTAAATTTTGTAATGCGTTCAGTTCTTTATTTATTGCTTCTGTCCAATCTGGATCCTTTGATGCTTCTTGAAATGTGATAGGATCTTTATTTTCTGTTAATAAACAATATGCCGTATACATTTGGTAGTCGTTTTGCCAAATGGGAGTTTTAATTCTTCTTCCTGATCTTGTTTTACTAAATTCATCTTGAATATTTTTTTCTTGTCCTTCATTTCCTGTGTTATTTTCCATTTCAATAATTGTTTCATTAATATCATTTTCTGTAGTTGATTTATCATTATATTCATTTGTTGCGTTATTTTGATCAATCATTTCATGTTCAATTTCTGTTTCTTCTTTTTGGTATAAATGTTCTTGTGATGTACAATTATTAAATTTAATTTTTGTTTCATCAAAGATTACATCTCTTGATGTAATTATTTTGTTTGTTGATGGATCCCATAGTCTATAACCACTTCCACAGTAACCAATCATCTTCATCGACTTGGCTCTAGGCTCTAATTTATTTTGTTTAGGATTATTGACAACCCATGATTGACAACCAAAAACTCTCAGTTTTGATAAATCAATTTTATGGCTCCAAATTTCTTTAGGTACTTTACCTTGATTACCGCTTGTTGGTAATCTGTTTAATTCATATGCTGAACAACGTATTGCTTCACCCCATAAATATTTTGGTAAATTAGTATCTATAAATTTTGTTCTTACTTTGTCCATTAATGTTCTATTCATTCTTTCCGATGTTCCATTTTGCTGTGGAGTATAAGCTTGAGTATATTGTAAAATAAATCCTTTTTGTTTACAATAAAGTTTGAATTGATTAGACGTAAATTCTCCTCCATTATCAAGACGTATTTGCTTAGTTTTAAATCCATGTTGTGTTTTAACTTCTTTAATGTAATCTATCAAATTATTTTCTGCTTCATTTTTATATTTTAATAATTTTACTACAGTAAAATGTGAATAATCATCAATAATTACTTGAAAATATCTATATCCTTCTTGAGTAGGTGTTTTAACAGGTCCACAAATATCTGAGTAAATTAAATCACCAATTTGTTTAGATTGTTTCTCACAATTTTAAAATGGTAATCTTGATGTTGTTCCTTCAATACAAGTTGGACATTTTTCTTGACTTGTTGGTAAATTTAATAATTTCATACTCTTACGATTAAGATGTCCTAATCTTCGATGCCATATATCCGCTTACTTTTCTTTATTTACATTATTTGCCTCTGCAATATTGCAATAATTTTCATGATCACGATTGATTTCTATGTTAATTACATATAAGTCATTTAAATTATGACATTTTAATTCAAAATTTGTCCCTGTAATATTTACTTCATTCTTTGTAAATTTAATGACATTATCATTATTTTGAGTTATTTTTTTAACTGACAATAAATTATGATTTATACCCTCGACAATTAAAGCTTCAAAATTAATTTTATATCCTTGACATTTTCCAGTAATACATCCCTTTTTTACAGCTTTCATTGTCATCCCGTTTGCAATATGTATATTTATTTCTGTTGATAACTTTTGTATATTTGACATACATTTTTCAAGACCACTTTTAACAAGATGTGTTGTACATCCAGAATCCAAAATAAAAATATCACTATCTTCATTTGATATGCAGTTTGTAGCTATAAATAATATTTCAACATCGTTTACTTGATGAGCATATTCAGTACGTCCTCTTCTTGAATTTTGTCCTCGGAAAAATCTTGCTCTTCCTCTTCCACGATCACTAATATTATTCATTGGACATTCCGTTATTTTATGACCTTGCTTACCACACTTGTAACAAGTTTACGAAAATGCTTTAAATGATACCTGCTCTTCTTTATTACTGTAGTCTTTATTTTCAAATTTTAATTCTTCATCTAATAATCTTGCTTTGACAAATTTCAGAGTAATCTCATTATTTAGCGTTTCTATAGCTGTAATTACAGTATTATACTTTTCAGGCATTGTAAGTAACAGATGACAAATTTTATCTGATTCTTCTATTTTTGAGTTCATATTTTCCAATTCTCTAATAATAGAATCAAATTTAAGAACATGATTTGTCATTATTAGAACATTTTAATGATAATAGTTTTCGTTTCAGGTGTAATTTTGTAAATACACTCTTTTTTTCAAATACTGCTTCCAATGACTCTATAATTTTTTTAGCTGTTTTTGCGTCTTTAACTAAATCCAAGTGTTTATCAGTAAGACATTGAACAATAATTGATTTAGCTTTAGCATCATTAGTTTTGAAAGTTCTTTCTTTTTCTGGGGTTGTTGTATCAATCTCTTGTTCAATTACATCACTTACTGATTTTTCATCTAATAAACATTTCACCCGAAATTTCCAATTATTAAAATTATCAGCAGCTAGTAAAGGTAAATTTTGTAATGAACTCATTTTTATTTTTAAATAAATTTATTTACTATAGGCTACTTACATATTTATCGTGTCTGGGCCCATAACCTTTTGAGTTTAGGAAAGAAATTTTTTTAATTAAAGTAATTAATAAATCGTTTTTAAAACAATTAATCTTTTTATTTAATTAACAATTAATCAAACAACTATGTTAACCTTTTATAATTCTTCTCCAAAATAAAATTTACAAAACTAAACCAACTGGTTGCTTAGCAACGACATGCCATCTATATATCATAACATATTATACTAATTTAAATTGATATGTATTTTAATATCATATGTGTAGGTTAAATGTAGGTAAATTATAATCCCAATTGCTAAACATCCAGTTTAAGGTAATCATGCCAAGTTAATTTACCTGCTATGAATAATACATCGTTTTTCGGTGTAACTATGCACTAAATGGCATAAATCAATGATCAATAAAATGTAAGAAATTAGTACTACGCCGTTATACTGACTTTCATTTCACGTCCATTAGCCTTGAATGCAGTTATGTCTTTAATTTATAAACTTTCTAAATTTAGTTTACAGTATAGTTACCAGGCTGAGATAGATTAAAGGCTTTTGGTTTACAGTATTGTTAAAAATGATTGAAATTGTATATATTTCCAAAAATGCACTGTAGTATTAGTACATTTTTATGTATTTTGTTATTGATTGGTCTAATAGAAAACTTTTATGGTAAGGAAAGTTACTGATTTTGGATCATAAGTAACTGTATACCCATTTTAATAAGTTTGTATTATATATTATTTTCTTATTTAGAAAACATAGATTGTTATTTTCTTGTTTCTTTTGCAATACTGGAACAAAACCCAATATTAAGACTAAGTAACTGATTAAAAATCTCCCAACAACGATAAGTATAATCAAAATAGTGTACCTAAAAATAGATGGCAAATTCAACATAGTATATGTTACGTTATATATAATGTTTATATTATTTGTTATCAGTTTAGTCCTAGCGATCAAGCACCAATTCAACAAGTTAGTATTTTTTTAAATGATTTTACTTTTTCAATAAACATACAATTTGTACGAAAATCTTTAAAATAAATAGAGGATTGCTCAAATGGATAATTTTTAAGATATTATTGTTCTTAGAAATTACTATTTAATGTTTAAAACGTGGTTTCTTTCTTTACATGTTTAGTCAGAGTAACGACCAACGCGATATTATTCAATAATATTTTCACTGTTAGGCTCAATTTTCATGCAAAAAGATTTCCCGCAAAATAGCCAACACTCTGCAGTTTTAAGGAACTTTATAATAATCATTGAATTACAGTTTGAAATTTTATTTATAGTAATTATGTTTGTGAGATGTGGGCAATCGCTTTTAAAAACAACTTATCTCATACTATAAATTATTTATAATGCAATTATTTACTTGATTTAAAGTGGATCTACAAGTAGGTCACTCTAAATTGTTTTACAAAAGTATTCCTAATTATTTCATCTGAACTGTTAATGTCTTAATATTACAGTTGCTAAACTTCGTTAGCACAGTACATTTTAAACTAGATTAAATGTTTTTTCTCTTCAATGCTATTTAAAAGTGTTTCTCAAAAAACATTTATTTTGAAACAATTTATAAAAATAGGTTTAGAAATGGATAAATTTATTTTTATCATAACACATATTGTGCATATACAATGAGTTCTTCTAAGTTAAAACACGACAAGTATATTGCAATATAAGAGAAATGTTTGTGATGAAAAGAAATCACAGATAAAATCTAAAACCAGCTGTAGTAAACTGTAGAACTGCTTTTTGTTTTAAAGTTTGAATTTAAACAAAATATTTATTAAATTTATGTTTTAAAACAAACAAAAGCGAAATAAAATATTACATTTCACTTCCTTTACATCGGAATAACACTACATATTTTATTGAATTGTTAGACGGAACATTACATCAGTAAGCAAAGAAATCCCTGCCTAAAAACAACATAACTAACCAAGCATTACTAAGTTTGAGTGTAGATTGAATAAACATTGAAGGGCCTTGCCTGTATGAAGGGCATCCCACAGTAATTTACATAGCATTTATTGGTTGTTTATTCATTTAATTTTTAACTTTGTTTAACATATTTGTAAATATTTATTTTTATGGAATACATATTTTTTGTCTTTATGCATTTTTTAACAATTCAAAAATTGTGTTATAAAGAATTAATACAAATTCAAAATAAAACTTTATTTAACCTTACAAACAACGTTATACCATAGGCACTTGGCAATTTGAATATATATAATACATTATACTATAAGACAATCCACTACTGTCTTACTTTAGTGGAAAGTATCGAGTGTTGGATTTACTTGCTTCTACGTCCATAGGAGTTCTTAATTCTGAGTACAGGAAAGATTAAAATATATTTTCTTTGGTCTTCAACTTTAAATGCATTGTCATGTTACGCTTTTGTATTTTAATGATAAGGGTATTTTATGTATTTAAAATCTATACAATTATATGTTCTTTTGTTGCTACTTTTCATTCTTTAGTATTTTGTTTTGGTTAGTCACAGCCCATAAAGAACATGCTAAGGTTCCTACATTTTTTACGGATTTCGTCAATAATTAAACTCATCAAACATGAAAATCATAAATATTTAAAATTATTACCGTAATAGTTCTGGCTGTTTTTTTAAGTGTTAAAATAACTATTTAAATTGTATAATAGTATTTTTTTACAATAATAAATACTTTTTAATAACACCTACAAAATAAACTTAAAATTCGTTCCCAAAAATGTATGTTTACGTAATTTATTTTAATTAAATTTTAAACACACGTAAATAGAGTTCGGTAACTCTATCTGTAAAGCCTATTTCCACTGTATATTTTACTTTATAAATTGAGTTACTATGAACACATAGACTTCTTTCTAACAAAATTATTAGAGTGAACTTTAATTTTGTAACCATAAATTTGAATTTTAACTTTGTTCATTGTCACTTTCTTTCCATTTGCATTTCAGTTTTAAACTCAATTTAAATAAAGTTTAGCGTAACGCGTATTTAGTATGTATATTAATTCGGTTTATGTAAATCCTGACATATATGTTTGTTCTCTATATATATTTATTTTTGTTTTTAATTTGATATTTAAAAACGTTAACTTGTATTTTAGCTAATGCTATAATAAAACTAAGTATTTTTATTTTATTTGTTAATAATGTAGGACGTTTTAGTTTATACATGCATTCTGTTATTATTTTATACATCTTTACTAAAACTTGATCATTTATGTTACACTTGAATCTGCTTCTTATTTGAATTAGAGAATCATCATATTTTTCAATTTTAACAAAAGTATTTTTTTTTATTTTACAAGAAATATGTTCCTAAGACATCTTAAATAAGCATTTCACTAAACGGGTACGCACATAAACTAAATTTTATTTATAAAATTGCAATAATGATTTAGGACCTACATTGGAAAAAATATTATCCAATCACATAGAACGAACAATTACATAGAATACCAATCACAGCACGACAAACGAATGAAAATGTAAAATACTTTGGTTTCATTCTTATCTTGGGTGTTGTAAATCTATACCAGTAAATTATGTTCTCTGTTTTTGATGGGAAACACGATTTTCTTTCCTGATTTTCATTAAATATACAACTTTTTCCTCTTCTTAATATTTTTAAAAAATCAACAGTATTTTATGTATTTGACTTTAACATTTTTTTCATTAAAAAGCCATAAAAAAAATTTCCATTAATGTTGATTAGAAAATGAAAATACCATAGGCTAGATGGTTAAAACTCGATATGATTTTGAAGATATATTTGTTTTTCATATACATAGGATGTTTCCAAAAATTCTGGGAATTTAGCTATAATTTATAGCAAAATTATATAGCTATAACTTAGCTTTATATAGCTACAATATTGCACTAGATAGTTGCATAAACGTGTCAAGACTTTTCTGGTACCAATAACATTGCCTAAAAGTTCTGCGTAATTTAATTACATCACAATTCCCAGAACTTTGGAAAATATACAAGATAATAAAAAAAATGTTTTAATATATTTTAGTGGTGTGTCATATTTTTGTGCTTATGTAGTTTTGTAACAATCGAAGTAATGATTCTAGTCAATTACATTATAACTTCTCACTTCTCACATTTGTTTGTAAGTAACAAGAAGTGAGTATCATTAGTAATAATTACTAATGATTATTATACATAATAATAATTACTAATTATTATCCAAAGGAATTATCCGTTTTCTTTTACCATCCTTATAATAGATTTTCATATTTATCTAACTTCTCTGAACTTATCTAAGGTAATTTTTTTTTCTTATGTGGTTGGGAAACGCAAGAATTAGTAAATTTTGTTCTATCATATAATAGTGCAGGTAAGGATACTTTAATTTTACATCCACTTCGTTTTGTTTGCAAACGTATTATGAAACATTTATCAAAGAGACTTAATTTAATGATGACTAAAATGTAAGTAATTAGTACACATTACTAAAGTTTGAATTATCCTCTTGCTCGCCCAAATACGACTGTAATTTCCCATCCATTTACCTGGAATGCAATTAAAATGATACTGTACAGTTATATCTCAAATTAGGGAATGCTCTTCCTTTAATTTACGGGAGTAGGACGTGTATTTATGTTCTCAGGTTGGGTTTATAGATGGGTTAAAGAATGCCTTTTTTTATATTCAGAAACAATTACGAAATGATTGAAGTTCCTTTCTATTGCCTATTAAGGTAAAATATTAAATATTATAAATGGATGTCTATATTTTTATAACGCTGAAATTTGTCAAAGGTTAATTCTATAAGAAAAGATACCATTTTCAACCCTTTATTTTAAATTTCCCCAATGTCTTAAGTATGCCCAAAGTTGTTTTTATGCTATACACAACAAATCAATATTAGCCTATATAATAACTGGATTAATTTAAATTATGTTTAAATATATAGACCGGTGAACGAAGTGAGGTGACGATTCTTAAACTTAATAAACACTTTCATAATTCTTTGGTAATTGTATAGTTTGCGTAAACTTACCTGCTTTTGACACTTTAATCGTTATTGTTGTTTGTAGAAAATCCTACTTATGTTTTGCCACCCATGATGACTTTATTAGATATTTATTAACATAAACATTTTAAATATGAACAAGTACTAAAACACACAGTCCGTACGATTGTCGAACTGATGACCTGTATGACTGTTATCTAGATCCAAAGACAAGTCAAATAAGAGATAAGTTCATCATACAGATTTTGCATTTAAAATATCATTTCTGTTTGATCTAATGTCTCTGTACATTTCTAATTCTTTAAGGGTATCCAAGCGTCTACCCAAATTAACTTAAGTATGCTCTTAAAGTTTGTATGTATCTCGATATAGAGGTGTTGTTGGTGGATCCATGTTCTTCACAGCTTGAATATATCGGTGGTGACTTCAAGGAAAGCTATAATTTCTTTATAGCGTAATTTGAAAGTCCGGCCCGTTTATATAATCCCTGCATGTCTCTAAAAAGGATGTATGCACTTTTGTTTTGAATGTGGCGGCTTACGTTGTGGGTAAGTCCTACACCCCAGTAGTCATTGAAGATAGTATTATTTATTTTACAACTTGAGTGCAGGTATTAAAATAGAATATATTTTTAATTTTTGCCTTGTAAGTGGGCAATTTTTCTGCGATGTTCCTTTTCTTGTATGAATTGAAATAATAATACATTTTGACTTACTTTCTTTGTAGTTAGTATTACTTTCTGCTGATGTTAATTTGACGTTGGGACTTTAACTATGAGAAAATACGTTGAGTTAAAAGTTGTTATTTTGTGGCGGTAAAGTTATTGGATGTAGCTGGTATAACAAAATCAGTATGTATAGTTTAACGATACATTTTAAAACTGTGTTAACTGAGTAGAAAACTGATAAGTCCAAGAGATTCAGATGATCGTCAGATTGGATTGCGTACGTGAATTATTATTGTAAGTTTGGTTGATACACATTGAAGTATGTTTTGAATAAAATTATAAATCTTTTGTTTGTTAAAGTAGTTATAAATTTAAATCGCAATATCATCCACGTATTGGAGAAGTATAAGATGTTATAAGCACATTTTGTTGAGGGAATGTAATGTATACTGGTGTTCAATGTGGTTGGAAGTTTTCAGGTCATATGCAATGAAGATCTAAGTTTATGTTAATATACATTTTAATTACCTGATGATGCCATCAACGATGGAGAAATATACATTTGCTTAACCACAAAACTAAGAAACTAATTTGTATAAATTAAAGCATCAAAAGGGTGTAAGTTTATTCAAACTAATAGAATCCCTATTTGGAAAGAGTCCTACAATTTCAAAACGTTGGAATTTGTATTAAGATGGGTTACATAAACATTTGTATACTATCGTAATAGTTCTGCAAACAGTAGACCTAGCAAAAATAGAGAAATCTCCTTTTTATAGCATTTTTATAAAAAGGTTAATGTTTAATAAGAATGATTTTCAAAACATATGGCAATTCAATTTTATAGAGATACAGGGTGAGTTTCTACTGACACCATTAACTTCGGCAGTGTGTTCTACTCACTAAATGGAATAAAAAGTTCATATGGACCCATATCCGATTCTCAACCGTTTGGCTGTAGTCACGTATTTTGTGTTTTTTCAAAATCATGCTATTTTGCCTCACTATTTGTTTGATAAAAATAAAACTAATCAACGTACCTAATTTTGCAATTAAAATAATTAAGAACAAAAATTAAATTTGGTATAAAACCAAGGTTTTTTGTAATAATTTGTCAACAATAATGCCTTTCGAAATTTTAAATAAAATAAGAAGTTGGGTAAGTAAATGTTTTAGGTTACATTTCAAGACACTTTTTTACTACTTAAATGAAATGTAAGGCAATATCTAATGAAATTAAAAACTTCCTCATTTAATAACCTTTAAAATGATGTACGAATGTTAAGTTTTACGATTAGGTATGACAGTAAAAACTCTAAGAAACTGGAATAAAACCCCTTTTTACTGATTTGGTTTTAACAAATAAATGTACTGAAATGATGTACTTATTTCTCTAAAGCCATACAAAAAATGCATATCAGCATATTCTAAATGTGTAAAAGGATCCATATCACAGAATGAATATCTTACAACACAAAAACTAGTTCAGTTTGACGTGCAAATTAAATGATGACTCAATTAATTATTACAACAATGTAGTATTAACAACAGCTGATTCAAACTGGGTGATAAATTATAATACCATTATAACAGCTGATTTCAACCAATAGGCTACCAAGTTACAGCTGATTTCTTAAAACAAATAAGAACATAATTTCAGTACATTTCTTTGTTAAAACCAAATCAGTAAAACGTGTTTTATCCAGTTTCTTAGAGTTTTCACTGTCATACCTAATCGTAAAAATTAACATTTGTACATCATTTTAAAGGTTATTAAATGAGGAAGTTTTTAATTTCATTAGATATTGCCTTACGTTTCATTTAAGTAGTAAAAAAGGGTCTTGAAATGTAACCTGAAACATTTACTTACCCAACTTTTTATTTTATTTCCAATTTTGAAATTCATTATTGTTGACAAATCATTACAAAAAACCTTGGTTTTATAGAAAATGTAATTCTTGTTCTAATGGTTTTAATTGCAATTTGGTACGTTGATTAGTTTTATTTTTATCAAACAAATAGTGAGGCAAAATAGCGTGATTTTGAAAAAACACAAAATACGCGACTACAGCCAAACGATTGAGAATCGGACATGGGTCCATATGAACTTTTTTATTCCATTTAGTGAGTAGAACACACTGGTGAAGTTAATGGTGTCAGTAGAAACTCACCCTGTATAAACTTTGATAGATAAGGGTGTAATTTCTTATTCTCAAACCAATAATGAACAAGATCATTTTCAAACCAAGAGGGGTTTCTGGCAAAAGTAATATTTTCCAATAAATGATCTTACATATTCTTTTAATCCGTTTCTATATGATGGTTGAAAGTATTTCTAAAAAAAAAACAGGATAGAAGCCCAACTATCAGGTGTTGAAAATAGACAGTTTCTACAAAAAGTGGGTAAGTCCAATGAGTTTCCTTCAAAAACTGGATTAGTCCTGAACAAGTCCAGTTTTTGCCAGAAAAAGCTGATGTAAATAGCACCACTGTAGTGTCACTCTTGTGTCTACTGTTTCACTGACTTACGACTTTATTTCAGTGGTCTTCTTTTTAATTATAGGTTAATTTCTAAATTTACTAGCTTGCCCGATCCGGCTTTGCACGGATATACAAATCAAAGTTAAATGTATATTAAAAAACATATATGTCAATAAATATATTACACTATAGCTTATGGGGCTTTTTAGTAACTTTGGCTAACCAAACCCCCTAAAATTTTGAATTTTTTGAAAACCTTCCTTAGCGATCACCTAGGGCCCTAGGGGCGATCGATGTAGAGCCGAGGGCGAGCTACATACCAAATTTCATTCCAATCCATTCGGTGGTTTTTTCAGTAACTTTGACCCCCCCCAAACGCCCCCCAAGATTTCGATTTTTTTTAAAACGCTTTCTTGGTGAGCACCTATGGTCCTAGAGGAAGCTACATACCAAATTTCTTTCCAATCTGTTCAGTAGTTTTTGAGATTTCGTGATGAGTCAGTGAGTGAGTGAGTGGTATTTGGCTTTTATACATATAGATTATTTTTATTAATGGAAGATCATGTCATTGAAAAAGCGTAGGCTCTTAAAAGAAAATATAATAGTGGGCAGTTATGGTATAGCCTAATGTCTTTGGCATCCGCAATTTAGGAGATTATTCTGTTTCAATGTATCGATATTGTGAAAATAAAGGAAGAAAAGTGGCCAATGAACTGACAAGTATGATATTAGATTATTTAAACAGAGTCACGAATGAATGTAATGATCTGGGTTTACTCAGTGATAAACATCCAGGCCAGAACGAAAATATATCCGTTCTATTGTTTATTTTGAATCCGTTTTTTCCAATCACAACGCAACTTTGCTGATTAAGAACGTGACTTTTCATAAACCTTTATCACATCAGTTCACATTGTCCTCTTGTAATATCCACGTCATCAGTAATATAAATGCAAACACCTGCTTCAAAAAAAAAAAAAACGGACGGATTCAATAAGATCCCAGCTAGAGATATGATTTTTAAATTTGAGGCTTTCAGTATGTGGAAGTTAATCAAAATAAGGTTGTTATGAAAAAACCAACACTGTTATAATCTACACACTATTTATTATATCACGACCAGTTTCGATCTTTACTGATCATTTACAAGTGAACTACTAACCTAATAATACAAACAACAATTAAATTAAGAATGTGAGTGCGGGCGGGGACCAGGTTGATGGTCAAGGGAAAAGGGTTAGCCCCAGGGCAAGAAAATTGGTG
The DNA here is from genome assembly GCA_018207615.1 of Philaenus spumarius. Classification (NCBI taxonomy): domain Eukaryota; kingdom Metazoa; phylum Arthropoda; class Insecta; order Hemiptera; family Aphrophoridae; genus Philaenus; species Philaenus spumarius. The sequence goes on along the minus strand of JAGFPH010002387.1, from coordinate 157,842 downwards.
GTAAACAAAGAGTATGGTCAGGTATGATTAATATGAATAGTTAGGATTGGCGGAGTAAAGGAAGGAAAATGCAGAGGTACACATGGTGCAACCGAAAACAAAATATGTCAAGACAGGAAATGCAGCCAAATAGGTCATAAAAGTCTTAAAATACAAATACAAATTGAATGAAGTGAATATAAACTAGTATATAAGCATACATGTACGGCCAAACACAGAATAGTACAAGACAGCAATAAAAATATATACATATGTGAACACTGAACATACATAATAAGACACGTAATCATTTCAGGAGGGTATACAAAATTACAGTAAGCATTAAATATTTGGAGAGGTTAATGGTAAAATCTGTTCATTTACTACATTGTCACCCTGTTTGAAACGCTTTAAGATTGCATAAATTTCTAAGATGTTCAGTACAAAATCCTCCCCTTACTCAATAAAGGCATAATACTGAACCTGGAGATCATCGGAGTAAGACATTTAGCAATAAGGCAATAAACCTATCTCGTGCTTTAGTGGTATTTAGAAAATAATATAGTAATTATTTGTAGTAGATATTCTTTGACAAGAAACGTACCCATAGTACGAACAAAACCAATTTTACTACATACATGAAAAAGTAGCCGACTTAAAAAATAGCTCATTTAAGCAGTGATCACTTTTTTGTTAAAGAAGTTTCTTTACGCGGGGGGGGGGGAGAAATTTATATCATAACAATTTTACTAATTTTGAAAAAAAAAAACATGTTAAAATTGTCTCAAAACCTTTAAACCTAAAGCCAATCTTGATTAAATTTGAACAACAGTTTGGAGGGTTATTTTCTGAATCATTTAAGTTTATTTAAGTCTTTCACTAAATAACACCGATCAGATTTGTTTTAATCTTTATGTCAGTGAAAGTCGTGAAAGACACAAGCTAATCAAATGTCAGTATCTAGGGTAATCCAACCTACTTAACTGCAGGGGGTTTCAAACTAGAACATACTTGAAGACCGTATAATATTATGTATAATTTCTGCTTATCCATGTATTAACCGTGCTTAACATCAGACTTGATACAAACTGCATGATGTTTTACGTTCCGTGGTCAGGCATATATGAAGGTTTTATATTTTTATAAATAGGACAATAGACTTTAACGTCATAAGATTAAAAAATTAAGTATTCAAGAAGTTTGGGAAATTGGCTAATTGTACCTGCAACATTTAATAGTAACCATTAAATTAAATAAAATTTAATCACACTAGGGAGAACTAATTTAGATAAAATAGTATTTACAACGAGTCTGAAGTCAAGTGAGTAATTGGAGAAGTAATTGCAGTAATGATATGCGAATTCTGTAACTTTAGTTTCGCACTTCCTTGCTCGGCCAAGCAGAAAATTAAAGTCAATTTATATACGATAATTTAGTTTAATCGACCACGCTTAACCAAGTTGTAAAGTACATTATTTTGTTACATGTAACCCAAAGTAATTATTTTAACTACTTGAATATTAACTAGAAAGGATTGCTTTGTTCGCCAAACTCCATCCTTACTTCTATGCAAAATGAATGTAATGCATTAAAAGAAATTATAGAAATTATATAGAAATATTATTAATATTTAAAAGAACCTAGAGGTTGCGGCAGATAATGAGTTTGTTATAAAATAATGTGAGGCAGTTAAAGTATATTCAAAAGTTGTATTAAATATCGCTAAAATAATGATAATACATTTAAATTATATATGGGTTCAAATAATAATTTTATTTGCATTTTATTTATTAAATGATAAACTTAACAAAACAACAGTAAAATAATACATCTTGTACATAAAAAATAATATTTTCGTATCTTCATTCATTTTATTGCACTTTAATACGTAAAGCTAATGGCAGAAATGAGATATCATTGCAGTATAGTGATATTATAAAAATTCAGGCATATGTATACATTTCAACAAATAATACGAGCGATGTGAATTAATTAAAGGTACACGTTGCAGGAATTCCCTGTAAAATAAGGGTTTAAAAATAATAAAACATATTTTGAACAAGTTAGATTTCATCAAAATCCAGGATAAAATTATGAAAAAGAACGAAATAACCGTTTGTAACTCTTTTATAAGTATGTAAAATGTAAGAAAACAATCCGACTTGTAGACTATATAGGTAAAAAGGAAGTAAACCATAACGAATAAATTGCTTTAGTTGTTAAATAATTTGTATAACATTATGTGTGCAATATTAATGAATTTGAAAACAATCTACCATTGAAGTTATACAAGTGTTTAAACTTAACTGTCATGAAACAACATAACAATGTCCAACATTTTATAATATTATTTAACACTAAACACAATTTCGACCGAATTCAATGACCCCGCACTAGACTACAGACTAGCTGCACCTTTAAAGGTCTAGACACACTTAACCGCAACGAGCACGCAACGTAGAACGGACGTATATATTATCCAACCCACGGCTTTTCCTCATTGAAACCACACTTGTCAGTAGCTCGAGCGTATGACAAAAGGGATAATGTAGACAAAAACAGAACAAACAATTTCTCCTTGTCCAATCAACCCCTGCACTATTGTATTTTTAGTCTAATTTGGTGACAAATAGAAAGCCTTGAATTGCAAAACAAAACTAGCTGCACTATTATTTTGGCTAGTTTACTGGCTAACTTAAAGCGGTTGATAAGTTCCCTTGCCAATTCTTCTCTACTATACTCCGACACATGACTCGCACGTTTAAAGACGTGATTTGGACCACCTGTAACCAACTTCTGAGCATTTTTATGGAAATCTATAATATACCTTTTGAAGTCCATGATCTCTACTTTCAGAATCCTTCTGGCAAATTTAAATCAGCCGTAACAATTCATGTACATGTTTTTTTTAAGAACTCTAATTACTCAAAATCAATATATCAGACACGGAACACTTTGTGCGGGGTTAATCTGCGTGCCATTAGCTGTCATTTTACACAATACAAAAGCTTTAACTTTAAAAGTTTTGAAAAAATTATATGTTCGGTGTTCTTTTTTTTTAATATTTTTCTCAGTCCAAAACTGTATCGGACAATACTGAAAAAGTCTCATTTTAATGGTTTTTAAATCTACAACAACTTTTCGATTGAAAGTATAACGCTTCAATCAATGATTTACAAAATATAAACAAAAAACCAATTCCATCGGTTTTTGTTGTTTCAATAATTCCACAATAAAACATCAGTGTTTCCGAAGATGGTATTTTTATTTACAAACTATTCTTCAAGTCATAACGCAATCGGTTTGCTATTAAATTGTTCAGCACACAAGAAATATCTATTGACTGGTCTATTGCACAAATGAGAATTGCAATTAAATATTTGCAAAACATTGAAGATGAAGTAAAGGTAATTAATCATGACCTGTCATCTTTGTACCGAGCCAACTATTTCTTACTCTACTTTTGCCCTCTAAAGCTGGGTTTAGACAGATTCCTCGTGTGGCAGTTTCATAAATCAAAACTCAAATGTTTTAGACCAAATCCTCGCCTCTGAACTTGTTCGGTAGGCCGCCTCACCCTCATCCCCGATCTAGTCGGTAAACTGCTCCATCAATGTGATTCATACAAAATACTCACATTTTTTGGAATAATTAAAAATAAACCAGAGCGACTGAATTCGTTTAATTAAATTAATCCTTGTTATATAATTCGAAAAGAAACAAAACTATTACTAAAAACCAAAGAGAAAATGCTTAAAAAGAGATAAGCCAAATAACGAAAATCACTTTATTGACTTCAAAAACAAAAATGAAAAGTTGAATAAGGATGTATAGCGTAAAGACTCTAGAGAGAAAAAGCAGGTTAACTGCTTCAGGTAATCACAAAAATGTTTTATATTTACTAATAACCATTTCATTGGATTAATTACACTATTCAAAACATCATATTAAAAATAATTTAAACTAAAATCATTATTTTGGTAATTTACAGGCAGCGAAGTTTAGATTTTCTTGCAGACACTCACCGGTAGCAACCGCTCACTCAGATTTTGGGCAAAGTAAAAAACGTCTCTGCGAAAAAACCAAAATTTTTTAAAGATTTTTGATAATTTTATATTTTTTTCTAATAAGAATTTTGGCTGCATTCCCTCATTTGTTTCAACTGCTATTGTGTACTTTGTACTATATACAATTTCGAAGCTAAATATATTTTGTTGATGCCAAACTGAACTCATTGACGAAAAAGTTCCCTGACCCACCAACTGCGATTACGTGGCTTCCTGATTTAAAAAAAATCTAAACAGTTATAATTAATTGCTAATTTCATGGGGAGCAACAAGGAGTGTTAACAAAATAACTGATCGCGACAACTGATAGCTCACTCTTGATCCACGTTTACTCGCGAATACAATATTGGACCATTTGAGCCCGATTAGCGAAAGGATACTCGAAATTAAATTTCCAGATGAAAGCACTCACTGTCTACTTCCGGCTTTACAGCTTATTTGAAAACGTCTGAGGTATACATTCTGTAACTTATATGAATAAGGATTAAACTAAATAATAACCTATAGTATTTGTACTATGTTAAAGAAAAATAGTGGTAACTCAGTACTACGAAATTCAAAGAGAGAAACACTGTCAAGAGACTTATACATACACAAAATAAGGCAGATGAACCAACAAAAATTAAAATAAACAACCATTTCCTTTCTACTTTAGGGTCATGGCAAGGCGTTTTTTTTATTTTTTATTGCTCCCTCCGAGGTTTATCCAATACAATTTTAGCCTTTTTTAAAATCAATTTAGTTTTTTATTTTTAGCTCATTTAATTAAAGGTAACCACAATGGCCTTACTTTTACTTTTGGCTAATCGCGTTGTTCGCTAATTACAATATAAACATTCAATTATTAAATTATTTTTTGTTTGTAAAAGGTTCCCCATTGTATTATTATTGCCTCTTTACAATTATTGAAATTAAGATTTTCGGACAAAATATGTTCAACTCTTTTTGATGTACCTATATTTCCTAGACCGAGTTCTCTTTGTGATCATTAAATTAAGTATTTAAGGGATTCGCCTGTAATATTCAAATTTTATACTATAAATACAGGCTTTAGTATCCTGAATTAAATTTGTTTGTTTTTTTTTACAATAAACTATTTGTTATTCAACATTTAAATAATCTAGTAATAAATTATTTAGTTTCCATAATAAAAACTATATATTGTTATATTATTATTACAGTTCTATTAATTCTGGTTGTTAGTTTAACTTCTCTTTAACTTCTTTTGTACTACAGTACTTAATAAAACAGTAATAATGCTTAATAATTACTCTGGTGAATTCTTATTTATATTTTCTTATTATAACAACCCAATTTCTACTTAGTAAATAAAACTCGAAGATTCTTAATGTTTCATTAAAAGAGAAACGGGAATGAAAATTTAAAGAAAATGGCGAGGAGCAGTACACGTTTTTCAATGAGAACTTTATTTAATGCAGCAAAGGATTAAAAGGAACTTAATTATTAGAAAATACAGTCCACTAAGAAAAACAAAGTACTGTAACCACAAAAAACACTATCCATCGTTTTTCTGAAAACACATCCTTGTTTTAATTGGTAACCGTTTTCATTGTTTACCAAACAACATTTTACAAAAATTTTACACTTTGATGTTTAACTATATAGGTATCGATAGAACAAATCTATTAGTAAAATAAAATAATATTAGTGTTTATTTGAGAAGTGGTTTTATATTATCTTTCGGAATAATAATCACTACTTTAAAATACACTTCCTAAATCTTTATTAATTTTTGAAAAAGATTTAATACTAAAAATGTTGTTCTTTTGTATAAGTTTATTAAATAACTGAGATGTATAAGTTATATGGTGTGAAAAATCTTACTAACGAAAGTCGCCTTGAAGGGAAAGTTTCTTAACTCCCATTATCTTCCCTTTCATGGAAATATTAGTCTATATCTATCATCTCCCCCAGCCTCTTATCGCATTTTACTGCTCAGTTTCTGTTGAAATGAAGCTAATATAGTTTGTATTTGATGACAACCTTTCCTTTATCGTTCACAATGGAATTAGATAAATAAAACTTTGAATGTCCTGGTGTGATATTGTTTAAAAATTTCAGATGTTGAAAGCGTCTTTTGTCGATCGGGCTAATGATTATATTTATAAACGATTTTGCATAAATTAATGTTTACGTATTTTACTGAAATAAAAATATTTGTGAAACTAAATTAGTTATATTTGTAAATTTATAATATTTTAAAGCTGCATCAATAGCCTTTAGTGGTAAAATCTGTGACCTTTATAATTTCTTCAACAGTAAATTAATTATAGGATTTATAAGAATACATTATTGACTAACAAACTTTTAATCAGGGTGTTTATTTTACGTAATACCTATAAATAGTTGAACTCGATTGTGAGATTTTATTGATTTACTTAAATTATCATTTTACTAAAAAGTACTATTTGTTCTGAATATTGTTTTACTTAGATAGTCTAACGGTTTAAAATAACACAATTTTTTGTATAATAATTTAAACCAGGGGTGTCTACAGCATGGTTTGATGGATCAACTTGCGTCATCGGAATTTTTGGAAAACCCATCCCAATCCGCACATCGCATCAAATTTCGAAGTTTTAGTGCTTTATTTCCTCGCCTATAATAGTTCCTCCTTCTGCTCACAGTTCCTAATACCTGTCATAGGTAGACAGTTCAAGCTGTAATCTGAGACCGGACTTAAGAATATTACAGATAATGAAAGAGCAGACTCCCTTATTTGGACTGTTACGACAGAAAACATAAGTAATTGTATTCAATTATTTTTATTAAAAAGGTTTTTATATTTTCGACATAAACAATATTGTTTGTGGTCTTATTATGCCTTTGGTAAATAACTCAAGTTAAAGAATATTTCCACTTAGACTGTAGTAGTTGTAAAAGAAGATGCAACTGTCCTCCGGGGACTTGAAACCTTTACATTTTATCTCGGATGGAAGAACTAAACAGAGCGACACCCTTGCTATCGCTCTTAAGAGGTGTTCAGTCAGTCGTTACTCCCTCTAATATAGAAGAGTAGGTTCATGACGTCATACTTCCCCCTCAAAGAGTACCAGATATGTTTCTTTGACAAGGTTTATTAAAATTTATGTGAACAATTGATACTAAGCCCATGTTGTATAAACAATATTAACAATTTAATAATGATAAAAATCAACTTTTAAACGTTGAATGTTAGATGTTTATTTTTCAAAACACCACAGCGCGTTAATATGTATTTGAAAATAATTGAACAAAGTTAGTGTTTTTAAATGCCAATTATCTCGTTTATTCTTCGAAATTCAAGTTATTGAAATGTCTTTATTTAGAAATGTTTAAATAAACTTGAACATGTTCAAAAGGTAATTTAATACATGCTTTACTATTACACGATACATGTAACGGATATTAACCGAACAAAAATATACTATGTTATTAGATTTTGACTTTCTTTTGTTCAAAATATTTCGAAGAACATAAGGAGTTATTTTTCATAACCAGCAAATACTAGTTGAGTGGTCACAAGGGATACTCAATAGTGGATAGAAATAAAAACCAATTGCAGTAAGTCGCATTTTTCCAGGCATCAGTAAATTTAAGTAAGTATATTTAAAAACGAACTTTTTTATTTAATGTCCAATTTATTAAACACAATAACATAAGTTAATCAAACTTAGTTTACACAATACTCTACCCACGTATATGTTGTTCAATATGACAAAGTAGTATATTTTGTTCAGATAATTTTGCAATTATTTTATATGGACAAATTTAATCCTTACAGTTAATTTTATTTAATAGCTAATCTTTTAGAATTTAATGTAATTATTTTGTATAAGTTATGTATGATGAGACAAATCTTATTTTCTAAGTTTGATTTTAGACCAAGTTTGTTAGCTCCTATTATCTTCCCTTCCTAAAAATATTAGTCTATACTTTTCACTTCCCCATCCTTTATTGCATCTCACTGCTTAGTTTCTGTTGAAATTCACTTTATACAGTTTACATTCAATCACACCTCTAATACATTTTGTATAAGAAACTTTAAACTTAAATTTGTTTTTAAAGTTGGTGACATCGAACCGAGTCTACAAGTTTATAATTAAAATAATAACTAAATACAGGTGTTTCAGATTCGTTTTATATACATTTTCAAATAAAGTCGGAATACATTTTTAAAATAAGCAAATTTCTCGTAAATGTAATATTTCTAGTGGCATATAAATTTAAATTTTTACTATCTAAATTACATTATAATTTGGTCTATGACTACTCAAATTTCTTTAGCAGATATTACCTAGACATAAATGTATTGCCTATTAAAATAATTCATATTTTTTATGATTCCAGGTTCAATCAAAGTTCAAAATGACCTACACTAAAACTTTCTATAAAGGGTCCCGCTACAGTACAGTCATACATACTTTGTAGCCAAAGTGACTGATGGTTAAGTAAAGTACAATATTTGCACAATGATCTGTTCTTTGTATTTTGATGCAGTTCTTGTACGGCATATGAATACAAAATAATATATGTTATACGTTATTTAGCATCTTTCAAATTTGAATGAAGGTTATATACCAATAAAAAATATAGTATGAACACATTTTAAAGTTCAACTAATGAAAGAGAAGAAATGCAACATTAACTTCTACTAAATGAGTAAAACCATTACGTAATACATTATATACTAATTTTTTTTTAAATGTGCTTTTTAGAATTACAAAAGCTCTTATTTATTTAATAACTGTTATAATTATTTTGTTTGTTGGTTATTCATTATGTTTTATTTTATTTACCTTTATTTTATTTTATTTATTTTGAGTTGATCTGAACGTTACAACAGTTTTTTCCACTTACAATTTACATAATAATTTCGAACTGTCAATTATTGTCAGTGAAATTGTTTATATTCAAATTTGTAGGAAATACAATAATTCATTGTCTGTGTAACATTTGTTTGCAAATAATTTACTTCAGAGTTATTGTGCAGTATTAACTTACGTTAAATATTTAATAGAAAAATATTTGAACTAAAAATCTAAATGTTTGCTAAAAGTAACGTTTTGTTTTACACATTTCTAGTTAAATATATTTTTAAGACGAAACCCCTTTATCAAGATTTTTACAGATTGCAAAACCTGACTCCTGAAATAAGGGTAGCGGATCAGCTAGTAAGCAATAATTGATTTCTGTATTAATTCCTAAGGTTAATATAATATTTTACAAACTTAAACTCATACAAATTTGAGTCATTAAAGCTTAAATATTGAATTATACAAACTAATGTGGTAAACTACACATTTAGTTTAGTTTCAAAACAGTTTTATTAAACAATTTAATCAAATTTCAAAGCTTTACTTCAAATATAATATTTTTTTACCATGTTTACCTACTTATTTTAAGTTTATGACTATAATTTGTCAACATTAGAGAATCAAAGAGTTATAGATTGCTAAAATTATTGCATCTAAGTTAGAAACTGGTAAGTCACAATCATTGTATGAGTGTTATTTAAAAATATTTTTAATATTGTATAAAATACTGATACTATTTTTGTTTTGTTTTTTAATAAATTTGTTAATGACAGCTTGGTTTATATCACATAAAAATAGCAATATTTGTTGATAATATATAATAACAAACGTTTAATTTCAGTGTTAAATATATTTTGTTTTAGAAATAAACAAAAATAGATTTTGATTTTATTTATTATATATTCATGCTTGCGTAAATTATTGAAAACACCAGTATTATGTTCTGCACTTAGATTTATTCAGGACTTATTCAGCTAAAAGAATCACCTCAGTACTTCCTACTTGATAAAACAACGGTATCGAACGCTCCAATAACTTTATTTATATAACTATCAATGTTTAGATAGCATTAAAAGAGTTTTATGTTTTCTTAAGCGGACACAATTTAAATACTAACAGCAGAATAAATTTCTTCTACACAGTAACGTTATTAGATTGCAAATTGTTTATATTTAGTGCAAAAGCAAGTATGGATTTAAAAATTTTATACACCTTTTAAATATTTTAAATATATTTAGATAATTCTTACATGTGGGGAAAGTACATTACTTCTCCAGAATTCCTTCCTCTTCCTCTTCCATTAACGCAGTAACTCTACAGAAAAATGCATATTTCCTTAAACATTATCTATGTTCCTTCCGCAGTAATTCAAAGTGAGGAATCTTCAGTATAAAATCCGATAGCATGGGTAGCAACACCCTTCATATGCATCCCCCAGTAATGCATCCATTAATATTACCTAGATCTGATAATTTCATTTAAAAGTGGATGAATTCAACATCCATATTTTAGATGGCGTTGAATACAAACATGGGATCTTTTAGGGATACAAATCGTACTCATTTGCATACGCTCAACTTGTACAGCCAAAGTTGAGTTGCAATTTAATTAACTAATTATTTACTTACTGTATAGTAAATTTGTAATAACTGTTCATTTGTACACTTTCTATCAACATTAAAAATATAAATAACACATATCTTATAAATTATTTAGAAAAAATAACACGTTACGAAAACGTACAATAAATTTGTAACATATTATAAACATTTACTTATAGGTAACTGTAAAAAGAAAGAGAACATGTTTCTTTTATAAATGAGACTAAAATTATTATTAATGATCTACTAAATGTTGAAAACGGTAATTTTGCTAAATAGGTGTAGGCTTACTATACAACATAAACTTGAAAGCTCTTAACGGTGAGCAATACCGTTAAACTTTGCAGCTGAATAGTGAAAATGTGCACATACTAATATAAATTACTCTACTTTTGAATCCATTTACTCTGCTACAAACAAAAGAAATAATATAATTATTTAAATAGGTATATATATTTTTATTTTATTTATTAATGATCGATTGAAATAAAAACTACACAGTTGTAAACATTAAATAAAGCTTTTAAAAGTTATAAATTTAACACGTTGAGTATAGATTAACTCAAAAATATTCGGATGGTATTAGACATATTGGAACAGTATATTTTATGAAATGAAAACTTGTGTATACATTTTAAAAAACTAATGCCAATACCTTTTAAAATGCAAAACTTGGAATTCACTTATCTGAACCAAAACTTAAACTGAATTAAACTTGTTATGTATAAATTTATTTCCTACATTTCTGTGAAATACGATAGTAGTGGTTAAATGCATAAGTAATTACAATATATAAAAGGATCTTGTAATACCGTCTGGGTTGAAAAAAAAAACGTAAATAAAGAAATTTGTGTTACAAATTCATGGTTTTAAGTGGATATTTAGACTTGGTTCAAATAACGCATAACACGTTTGAATAATTTCTTGTTGGTTTTTGAGTAGTTCAATCAGTAATATCAATCTTAGCGACAATTATATGTTTTTACTATTTTAAAATATATTCGTTTCACTATTTTTCTATTACATAAATTGTTGCACCTATCAATTAACATTTAATTGAAACGGTAAAATTGTAACTAGTCGAACAAATAACAGTATTATTAATACAATAGTTAATTTAGTACTGCTTTGTTAATGGAGCCACCGTCCGGTAGCCATAAGGTGTACAAAGAAACGTACATTAAATGTGAAATGTGTTATGTGTTACTTTGTGAAATAATTTTATTGTATGACGACCTCGGTTGAGTAATTTATATATATATTGTGTTTGAAGATGGGAGAAAAGTCCCGAAACGCGTAACAAATACAAAAAAGAGGTCACTTGAGGGAAACAAGGTAAGAAACTTTATTCTAATCATTTAGTGACCTGGATACTAAAAATTAATTCATTATATAATTATCGATTTGAAAAAATATTTGCTTTTTCAATCATTTATTCTTTTATATGATTAATTTGTTTGCTTCAAGAGATTTTAAGTATCCTTAGAGAACAATTAATCTATGAAATTTATAATATACAAAAATTAAATAATCCTACATAAAACATAACTTCTTCTAAAGGCAAAAGTACACAGTAACTAGTTTGAACATAATTAGAGTGCTATTGATGATGTAGATTTGTAGAATTATCTTCGGAAGATACTTGTCTTCCAGAATTAATTATAGAACTTTGTTCATTCATTGCAGAAACCCGTGTTAGTTGCACCTGTTTAAATTTACCAAACTCTTTCAAGGTTAGAATATGCTGCCAATTATAATTTCCGGATCCCATACTCCAGAAAGGTGTACTTCGTTTAACTTGAAAATATTTTCGTTTGTGTTTTGTAGATAATAATTATATATCGTCAAATGTAACGGTATATAATTATTATCCGTTATATTTTATCCGTTAATTATCTGTCAAATTTATCAAATTAAACCAAGAAGATTTGTAATACACTTTATATTAGTTTGTTTCTTATAAAGAATATATAATAAATAATTAATAGATAAGTTCGTTTAAGTTTAACAATGTAGTTATACAATAGCTAGCACATTTATTTATTTACTAGTATATAATAGCTTAGTAGTAAATAATTTTAGTTTATTTAATGTATAATAGTTTTTTCAATTTTATTTTGTATTATATTATATAATATCCATACTTTAAGAACTTATTTCGACAATTATGTATAATTCAAAATTATTAAAAACTACTCTTAAGAGATATTATAAGGAGGGGTGCAAAATATATGTTATGTCATAAGTGTAACTTATTTAAACATTTTTGTATAAACACTAAAATATTATGAAACAAATACAGTTGTCCATGGTTTACGTAGATAATTCATTTACATGAAATTATATTATAAAGATGTATTTTTTCTGTACACACACTTTTTCGAAAGTTTATCATTTTTGTAGACATATTTTTTGACAATTAATTGTGTAAATTTTTCAGCTTTTTCGCTTTAAATATCAAGTAATCCTTAGGAATATATATCTGGTGAGCATGAGTGTTAGGAAATGCTTGTTACAATCAAATTTCTTCCGTGCTGACACCTAAATTTAAACTTTTTAAATACACAAAATTATGTAGTATGTAGATACAGATATTAAGCCAGTGTTACTACATGGCCTTATTCTTCAAAATGGAGTAACTACATGCAACACCACACAAACGTAACTTTATTATTCTGGCGTAATACCTTTTGGTTTACTGCTGTCTATGGCCATTCAAATAAAAATTTGCCTCTTTACTTTTAATAGTCATTTCAGTAACCGAAAGAATAATTTTCATCGTGAATTTTCTGAAGTCAGGATCCTAAGAAACGTCCAGAATACTTTCTCTTCATAACTAATCTTCTTTTGTGAAACAATTCAACCCTTCAAAGTACAGTAATAAGATCAGGATTCGCATTTTCACGAAACATTTTGAGCTGCGGAAGGAAAAGACGCTACGCAGAAACAAATGAATCATTCTTTTTAAAGAACTACTTGTTGGCTAAAACGTGAGCATTGTTAAAGATTTCATTGAGCCATTGTAACTAAAATTAAACTGTTTAACCCACTCACAGGTGTTTGACCATGTCTCTGTTTCTAAAGGAGTTCTTACTATCTTCACTTTTTAAAAATAAGATACATTTGAATCGATTCAAAACAATCATAAATTTAATCTTGTTTACATAGTTATTTAATGACAATCTTTGTGCGTTATCGTTCTAAAAAATAAATATTTTTCTCTTTATATGAAATATTTGACTTTAATTATGTAACCCAAAATCTGTATTATTTTATAAATAAAAATACAAAACTGTTTAGACAAATGTTTTTAAAATTGAATGTGTTAAAATAACAAAATGGGAGGAAATTGAAGAAATATACTCAACGTTTAAATGTCAAGAATTACAAGAGCTAGAATTACCAAAATTATAAACCAGGTTATAAAATACCAAGAATCATAAAAACTTCTATAGTAACTTATAAAATCGTATTAACTTCAAATGATATCAGTTTGTATAACAATATTTAAAAAAAAAAAAAAAATGTATTTTCGCAATCATTTTAGATTACTCCAGATCTGTATTATTGAAGATATACAGTCGAAAATTGCACTGTACAGGAAGTAAAGGTCCAAACCAGTACTTTTTAACATATGTTGGGCTTAATTTACTCTAACCCAATAAACCTCTAATTTACGGTAGGAATAATAAAACCTACCGTACTTTAAACTTATTAGAAATTGAATAAGATTGCACACTTCCAACTAAATAGCAAATGTTTTCAATTTAGCAATTCAGGAACAGAAACTTTAACAAAGAATTGGTTAGAGATAAATTGATGCGTTCATTCTTTAAATATGAAAGATAATTTTAGTCTGACCATAAAACAGGTGTTCATTTCGATAACCTGCTGTCATTCAGGTTACGTAAACATTTCGTATAACGTGCAGGAAAAAATATTTATAAAAGAACTTCCAGTGTTCGGAATTTAGTTTGCATATTTTAATGTTATTCATTTAGAAAATATTTTCGGGAAGTGTAATTCCAACGTAAGGTAAAACACGAATAGAATGAAGTTAGAAATCTAAAAACTCGAGCAAGTACGTAATAGTAAATAGTACTTGTTCTTCGAGTAAGTTAGAATATAAAAACATGACATTAAAAATGATACAGAATTTAACTCTAGAGCTAAGTGATAAGACTAAAATTAAAGTTCTATCAAGTTTAAAAGAAAATCTTACGAGGAAATAGAAGAATGGCAAATGTAACAGCGAGTTTTATAAATGGCTAACAAGGCTTTATAGTTAACGGCGTATGATAAAGAGAAAGATTTGGAAGTTTCAGCAATATAGGGGAGGAAGGTAATGTAACCGCGGGAGATCCCTAATGCATTTTGTTTAGGAAACACATGTCTGTGAGGGAAGGTGAATATATCTAAAGTAATGATTATTAATTCATCCCTTGGTACGGGTAACATTATGCGTTTTAAATTAAATTATCACAACTAGGTAAGATTAATGGAAGGCATCAGTGAGGGGTGTAACTGGGGTCGATCGTTACTGGTGCCTTGAATCGATATTAATATGCATCTGTTTGTTCATCAAACGAATTTTGTGTGGTGTTTCCATTTTCCATGTTTGGCTCTACGTCGGTCTTTTTTTCTAGATAAAGATGAGTTTCATAATCACATATATTATTTCTTAAGGCCATTTTTTTGTTGGTACGCCATAACTTCTTCAATACATCATCAAATTACATGAAAGAGGCATCTTTTTAAAGCTTTCCTTAACCGCTAGACCGGAAAAATATACAAAATATAATTATACAAAATAATAATAAAAAAAAAGAAATAAAGAATCCGAAAGTAACAATGATGTAAGATCAAGTAAGTTGTTTGGATATTTTCCTGGCGTTGGCAACACTGATGATAACAATACCCAGCTGGAGAGCCACCGTTACGCCAATACATTGCTACTTTTAATTCATTGTAAGCGTGGTTATAAACAGCATTGTGGATACATTTATTTGTTGTTGTTTACTTTCTGCAAGTTGGTAAGTTGTTTAAAAATATATAATAACAATAACGAAATCATTTCTCTTTAACATGGATTTAAATTAATTAATAAATCACTGTTAGTAAGTTAGAATGCGAATGCTTCCCACGGGTTAGCCTAGTGACTATTAGTTACAGAATTTATTAAAAGTTCCATAAAGGACAGTATATCCCTTTATTAGTAATATCAAAGTTAATCCCAAAATATTTGCAGGAAATGGTGAATATTTTCGTTATCGATAAGATTTATTAATCTATTACAAGGCTGCCAAACTGCGGATATAGTATCTGTAGGAAATACAGTTAGTTTTGAAACATTTGTATTTAGTTACAGACAAAATCATGTGTAGCCATGTCGATCTCTTTTATTAAGAAATTTCACAGTAACAGGAATAAATAAAATTTTGGGAACTCATAATATTTTATAAACTAATAAACCTAATCGAATAAAGAACATTAAACATCATTAATATGCTAAGGTTTTACTATCGTTTTAATGAATAATTAGGATTTTTTAAACATTAAGATTTTGTTGTTGCATTTTAGAAACAATTATGATGAGAATATGTCGAGAAATATATTAAAATTTATAAATGACAAAAGTAAGTTCTCGGTTACTTCTCAAATCGTCCATATTAAATAATGAAATGAAAGTAATACAATACTTGTACAAGGAAGTACTAGCTTTCAGCTAGCAGCACCCGGAATACAATTCACAGAACTTTGTATACACTGGTTTTTACCGAAGAAACTCTACTTGGACAATGCATTCAATGTAAATCCACTACTAACTGATTTTATATAGTGACTTAGACAATTATATTAAACTATAATTTTGAAATTAATTATTTTTTTAAATTGCTGCATTTAATTTTTTGAATTATTGTCAATAGTAACTGAGAATTCGTAGAATATTTTTGTTTTATGATTAGCAGTAACAATGTTTACGATTACGAAAACTAAGTGAACACAAATTAAAATGGAATGATTTCAGAAAAACATGAGTTTTACTTTATTATATAACAATTTTAAAATAATTAATTAAATTAGTTTCAACAAAAATATGTATTTGTTTTCAATATAAGCACCAACTTATTGGTACAGATTTTACCATGCACTATTAAGAAAAGGTTGGTTCTAGTGTAAAATTAAATTATACAAGAATGACTACGACAATCTATTGCTGTTGTTAGGAGACTATGTTCACATATAGGCCTATAAGGTAATTACCTTATTTCAGAAACATCTGCAACTTAAAAGTACTCCGAATGTTATATCACGTGATTATATTTTCTAGCATGCAATTCTGATAGAGTGCTAGGAAATGTATAACTCCACCTTTGTCAGCTATTATATTATATTGTTACTCACTTACGTACGGACGTACACTCATGTTTATTGAGAACCACTCCTAAATTGCAATCAAATACAGGTAAAAACTGAGGAAATTAGTGCGAATGCATACTTTTTGTAGTTTGGGATACTTTTCTTGTATACTTTTTTAGCTTTGGAAATTATCCCAAAAAATCTCTTAACCCTGATAAAAAGATGAATATAATGTACTCAAAAATGAAAAGTCATGAAGTCTTTTCCATCACTTTTTTTTTTGTATGCGTTTTTATGCAAAAGGTTCAGAAAAACAAGGACATTTCTTATCTCACACCAGTATTCAAACTGAATGTCCCTTCTGATGAACGTGGAATAAAGTCCCCGGGATAAGATGCACGACCCTAGGTAGGTAGATCTATAGACAAGCCCGGTATCCTTTATGTCTCATGTGAACACATTAAAAGTAATATTGCGTATGAGGATGAACAAATTATCTGATATTGCTCTCCAAAGATTTTTATCAGAAATAACGAGAAAGAAAATAGACTACCATTTCAGCACATTTTATCTGTTTTTCCTTAACTTGAACGCAATTTGGGGTTGTTTGCACCCCCATTCGTTGAAACTTAAGATGATCTCACGACCCCGTTCATTTCACCTCTGACCAAAAAGTAGAGGAAACATTATTTTATTTTCCGTTATTTCCTCATTTTTCGACAAATTATGGGTCGTTTTACCCGCTACGGTGAACCCTTGTGGTCTGGTGCATTTCTTTGTTGTTTTCTACTGGGCTACTACTAAATTTCTAAATTAATTGTAATCATAATTTGTCCATTCCATAACATTGTTTGGAGGTTTGATGGTGTCATAAACGTTGTTGTGAAAAAAAACCCTTAAAAGGGGTGGTGTTTTGCATTTTTAGGGGTGACGCCGGTATTTTAGATCCGCAGGACCCCGATTTTCGGAATCAGTGACCCAAAAAACACAAAGTACAAGTAGTGGTCTGATCCGGGAGGCATTTCGTTAGGTCATACCCCGCGTTTTAAATAGAATATTCTTAGTCACTGCACTATTTTAGATAGCATAGTTTTTAGAACTCACATGCCTAAAATCGCTTTCTTAATTTATTCTCTGCTGAATGCCTCCGTTATTGATTAAGAATAATCACGAATATCCAAAACTAAACTTTGCAAAACTTTATTATATCTTTCAAATTAATTTTTTAATCTTATTCGATTATATTCAAGTAACACTTTTCGATTGTCAATGTGTTATCTTGAACGAGGTCAAAAAGATTTATCTACTAAAGGGATGTTATTTTCTACCGAAGACATTTAACATTATTAAATACACACCACTTAACCACAAATTGTTGGTGCTTATGGGTTTGATGTTTTCTGTACGAAATACAATATTGTGAAGAGTTGTTGGCTTAAGCTAAAAAATTACGCAACTATTCAAACTCTACACTCGTTACACATCAGCACAGAGTTGAACAAAGCACTCTGCGGGGGATGATAAAGTTATATACCTCGAGGGGAGGGGAGTTACGAACGAATGAACACTACAAAGGGAGAGGCGGAATTTGTATTTAGTGTGAAATTGGACGAATGCATTTTTATTTCGAGTTATTACAATTCAACCGTTTTGCGTTTGAGTTTATTCCACATTTAGCATATGAACCTATAGTAAATGTTCTTGACAATTATTTATATTTTTCGTATTGATGAAGTGGTTTTACAAAACAATCTAATATTTCTAGTTCTATATTACGATAAAATCCATCAATAAATTAAATTAAAACTAAAACAATGGCACATGATTCAGAAACGAACGATATTAGTATGAAAACTACGTAGGCCAACTAAAGAAAATCCGTAATCAATGTACTGCAACTCTACAAGAACAGGTAGTAATATTACAAAATGTGACTACCATATGGCACACAACGCATACTTATTTAACGAAACTATAATCATTTCTCTGTTTTAGTAAAAATATTTGTAATTTTAGGGAATCATTAACTACTGGAGAAGGAGAATCTAAAGATGCGATAAATATAATTAAAAAAGTCATGTGTTTTACAAATAAAAAGGGAAGTACACAAACTGGTAGGTTCTAGTGGGGATTGAAAATTTAATAACCATTTGCAGTAAAATCAGCCTATAAACGTGAACTTTATATTTGTTTTACTTAATGATTTGTTCTTCTTACCAACGCAATACAAACAAATTATGTTTAATATTAGATATATTAGTTCCACTCCAAGCAGTAAACTATACCCCTTAATAACAGGAAGATTAACGTTCTACTAACAAACTTTTTTCAGTAGACAATGAATTAAAATAAAATGAAGAAATCACAATAAACAGTCGGTATGTAGTCATAACTTCAAAAGTAATAGTTTAAACTTTTCTTTTACTCTTGGAAAGAAACATTTACATATCTTATCTTCAAACGGTAATGTTTGAGAAAGAAGAAAATTCTTTTTAATCAACCCTTCCTTAAAAATTCTTCCCTTTAATGACACTGGTAAGCTTATCGACAACAAATTAAATGAGTTTATTTTACTGAGTCAAGAATAAATAGTTGTTATATTAACTCGAAAGTATTAAATTAATTTTTCTAATAATTACTGTTTTATGTAGTAACTTGAATACGTATTATTTTATATTACTTTTAAATAACATTACTCTTTTAAATTTAGGCTAATTTATGTTTTACGGCTTTCAAGAGATAAAAGTAAAACAATATCACGAAAATTGCAAAATAAAAGAAAAACTTTAAACGTACGTGTTTACTTGAGTATAAATACAAAATGTCTCGTTATAATAAATTTCTTTGTTTTTATGAAACCCAAGTGATGTTATATTAAAATAAATTACGAATAGAAGATTATTTTAAGGCTATTTATAATGTCAATAAAGTGTTTTAGTAAATGATAAAACAACATCATATTTGAAACAATTACAATTGCAACAACTAGGTTAAACAACCGACACTCAAAAATTAGTCTTTTACAATTCGAAATGAGTTTTCATCCATAGAATCTTTGATGTAAACGTAATGAAAACCAAACTATTTGCCTCTATAATAAACATAATTATTATATTACCACGCTATTATTCAAATGTCACGAACATTCCTAACTCGGGTTAAGTTTGCAACAAATCAACTATACTGGATGCTAGTTATTCGTCATAACTTCACCATTTTTTTAACAAAGGACTCCATGAATTATTAGTATAAACTTAAAATCTGTAGGACGTTTTAGCAAAGTTAAACTGCTACTGTATAAAATAAAGATCAAAGTTTCTAGTAGCATATAAAATGTCCTTAGATTCCAGTTAAAAGGACTTTGTAAACCCTGTGACGTTACCAGTTAAAGTTTGCACTATTGTATTTATTTTTGTATTTTGGATACAGATTAGTTGCGTTTTTACAGCTTTGTAAAATATGAAACTATCCAAAACGCTTATCTTTCTACTATTTGTAATTTATTTCTCCAATATGACCATGTCACTATTTATACTTTTTGAAAGCGATTTGATTCGACCACTGGTGATTTAATGTATGCTCATTGTTTGGTGAAGGTACGTTTTGGTAAGAGTTCTTTTTCCGTCCTTGAATATTCTTCCAATATGACGGATGTAAAACATGTAATACTCTCCACAATTAAGCTTATATGCACCACTATTCATATAGGTATCCTTTGTTTTAGGTGCATTATGTAAAGCGGCAGATGAGCGGTGGCATAACGCTCGCCGCAGGGTGCCGCTCAGGATCAAACCAGTTAGATAATTTTTCGACTGCCGCCCGACGCTCATGGGTTTCTTTACTTTCAACAAACATATGACATTGGTTAAAAAGGCAAAATTAAGTATTTTTGATACGTATACGTTCATGGCATACTAACGACCACTTATATACAAAATTTCAAGAAAATCCGACGGTAAACAAAAAAGTTGCTAATTTTTGCGAGTATACTTTCGGAATTTGGTATTCGGTTCAAGGATTTATTTATTATTTAAACACCATGAATTATGGAATAATAAACAACACCAATGGATTAAAACTTTCTGCTATGGGACTTCTTACCATTGTTATTTTCACAGGAAGCATAATATTTTAAAATTACTCCTTCCCCGGGTTACACCTAAATTTATGTTAAAATCCAAATTTCAAGAAAATCCGACTGTAAACAAAAAAGATTCTAAATTGTGCGGTTATAATTTTGGAATTTGGCATTCTGTTCAAGAGTTTATTTATTTTTTAAACCTCATAAAGGATTTAAACTTTTTGTTGTGGGACTGTTTAACATTGTTATTTTCACAGGAAGTATAATTATATTTTTAAATACTCTATACCTGTATTACACCTGAATTTCTGGACAAAAAGTCTACGGTTAAAGATATAGTAGTCCTACATTGTGATTTTGAACAAGTGATGCCGTAAACTGACTGAATGAATGTCAGGAGATCTTAAGTGAAGGGATAACATGATTCAGTCTCGTAAATTATTGTTTGTTATCGATGGAAGAGATAAAGAGATGAGGGTGTTTGCTATCTCACTCACCTCGCCTGTTCATTTGTTCAGTCTACCTCAAGATGTCTGAGATGCAGGATGCGGACGACGCTTCTCACGTTAGTGCGACTGGTTATTTGATTGCACGTAAAGGCCTAAAAGAAACAAAACTTACCGATGGTGATAGTGAAATTCTTATCAGTGAGATGCAATCGAGGCCGTGTTTGTGGAATGATCGCCACAATGATTTTAAAAACTCCACGTTAACCAGAAAGTTATGGGAAGAAGTTGGTGCTTCCGTAAACTTATC
Organism: Philaenus spumarius; assembly: GCA_018207615.1. Lineage (NCBI taxonomy): Eukaryota > Metazoa > Arthropoda > Insecta > Hemiptera > Aphrophoridae > Philaenus > Philaenus spumarius. The sequence continues at coordinate 136,181 of JAGFPH010002387.1, read as the reverse complement.
AGGTAAATACGTATAATTTTCTGTAAGTTGAAATAGGCCTACCTGGCTCAATATAGTGCTGTTATGTACTCTTGCAATATACATTTTATTGTATGAGAGTAAATTCAATTAAAAGTGTTTTTATTTATTTTACAAAACAATAAAACAGTTCAACGAATTGTATGGCTCAAAATTATTTTATTAATTAATTAAGTACGGTAATAACTTTCTAATAAATAATAAGAAATTATACAATAATTACTAATATTTCCCTTAACTCTTTCAGTCACCTTGTCCTTTATCTAGGACGATACAAATAACATTTTTTATATACATATCTTATTAAATATCCAAGGTTACAGTCATATGGTTGCATTCTTAAGATACCAAACTAAAGTTTTAACATTATGAAATATTAACAACAAGAGTAATAACAAAACTCGTGTTATGCCAAATTACAGTTTTTTAGAAAATGAAACTTTTTAAATCATGTCAATTTCACAATTTTATATCTGAACTATTATCTACTACATCTAACCTAAATATTTGTTTACACAATAGAGTTTTTTACAACCATTTAGTTTAGAAATCATACAAAATGTAATATGTATTATATAAATTGTATTAAAGTATCGTCCTATATATATAGGACATTGTGACTGATGAGTAGAGTCTGCCCGGATTGAGCACAACCTTGACCTTGACCTTGACCTTTGACCTTTGAGCAGTGTAACGTGTGTGAGATGTTGACCTTGAGGATAGTTAACGTTTGTGAGGTGTTGACCTTGAGGAGAGTAATATGGGCGTTGAGGGTGACCTTGAGGCGCCGACGCCGGCCACTGTTTCCGCCCGCCATCTTTTTCCGCCATTTTGTTTCCGCCATCTTTTCTCCGCCATTTTGTTTCCGCCATCTTTATTTTTTTATTTTCTAAATTAAATTAAATTAAATTATTCTCTCTTAACCTAGTGATAGATGTCAAAAATACAACGAAAAACTTATACCAGAATGCGATATCTCGAATAATTAATTTATACACTTAATTTGTCATAACTCTACATTGCCCTCGAATAATTAACTTATACACTTAATTTGTCATAACTCTACATTGTCTGTGTTTCACAGTAAACGTATTCCCACCTAACCTTGACCTCAAAAAATAATTTATAGGATTTAGTCAAAATAAAAACAATTCATTTAAAAAACAAAATTTTAATATAACATTTTAAAAATCAAAAATTCCTCTTCTCTCCATGTACTCTTGGAGTACCCATTCCAAGACTTCATCATCTTCGTCCTTCCCCGAGGAATAATCATAATAGAAGAGGTTGTCGGAGTCCACCTCCTCCTCCTCATCGACTCCGTATTTGAGTTCCTTTAAGAAGAAATTTTTTCGATAAAACCATACACACGCACTGATTTCTATATACTAGTAAAAATCTTAAAATCTACTTACGGCAAATAGACGAGGCAGCTCGTCTCCAACAAAGTCCTCGATTATATCCATAGCGTAAAGTTCCAGAGAGAAGGACGAGTCTGAACTGCGGAGTAGAAATCGCGCTTGCTTTATATAGCCGTCTAACAGGAAACGAAATGCAACATGGCAACCTACCAAGATGATGTAATGCACGTTGCACCATCTGGACTATGTACACTGGCCATCTGAACTATGCAGGGAACGCAAGTCAAATATGTTGAAAGTCGCAGATATCTCATACTCAGGAAAAATATAGTTATACGATTTAAAAATGTTTGGTATAAAGTATTAATTTGGATGGTTAGCTTAGGTAGAGTATTATAATCAACAATCACGTCTTTTGTTTCAACACATTCTATTTATTCAAACAGAA
>JAGFPH010002387.1:122641-134254 GCA_018207615.1 Philaenus spumarius | reverse complement strand
ATTTGCCTCTATAATAAACATAATTATTATATTACCACGCTATTATTGAAATGTCACGAACATTCCTAACTCGGGTTAAGTTTGCAACAAATCAACTATACTGGATGCTAGTTATTCGTCATAACTTCACCATTTTTTTAACAAAGGACTCTATGAATTATTAGTATAAACTTAAAATCTGTAGGACGTTTTAGCAAAGTTAAACTGCTACTGTATAAAATAAAGATAAAAGTTTCTAGTAGCATATAAAATGTCCTTAGATTCCAGTTAAAAGGACTTTGTAAACCCTGTGACGTTACCAGTTAAAGTTTGCACTTTTGTATTTTGGATACAGATTAGTTGCGTTTTTACAGCTTTGTAAAATATGAAACTATCCAAAACGCTTATCTTTCTACTATTTGTAATTTATTTCTCCAATATGACCATGTCACTATTTATACTTTTTGAAAGCGATTTGATTCGACCACTGGTGATTTAATGTATGCTCATTGTTTGGTGAAGGTACGTTTTGGTAAGAGTTCTTTGTACCGTCCTTGAATATTCTTCCAATATGACGGATGTAAAACATGTAATACTCTCCACAATTAAGCTTATATGCACCACTATTCATATAGGTATCCTTTGTTTTAGGTGCATTATGTAAAGCGGCAGATGAGCGTTGGCATAACGCTCGCCGCAGGGTGCCGCTCAGGATCAAACCAGTTAGATAATTTTTCGACTGCCGCCCGACGCTCATGGGTTTCTTTACTTTCAACAAACATATGACATTGGTTAAAAAGGCAAAATTAAGTATTTTTTATACGTATACGTTCATGACATACTAACGACCACTTATATACAAAATTTGAAGAAAATCCGACAATAAACAAAAAAGTTGCTAATTTTTACGAGTATACATTCGGAATTTTGTATTCGGTTCAAGGATTTATTTATTCTTTAAACACCATGAATTATGGATTAAACAACACCAATGGATTAAAACTTTCTGCTATGGGACTACTTACCATTGATATTTTCACAGGAAGCATAATATATTTTATTATTATTCCCTATCGTACCCGGGTTATCCTGAATGTATGTTAAAGTTCAAATTTCAAGAAAATCCGACGGTAAACAAAAAAGATTCTAAATTGTGCCGTTATAATTTTATAACTTGGCCAAGAGTTTATTTATTTTCTAAACCCGATGAAGGATTTAAACTTTCTGATGTGGGACTGTTTAACATTGTTATTTTCACATTAAGTATATATTTTTAAAACACTCTCTACCCGGGTTACACCTGAATTTCTGAACAAAAGTAAATATCACATAAGTCTACGGTTAAAGATATATAGTATTCCTATATTGTGATTCTCCTATAAATACTGGTCTCCCACTAAGTATTTCCGTCAGCCCTAGCTCTTCGTGTAACGTCATCTCGTTGACTGTGGGAATTTTGTCGCTTGCATCGTAGCCACATCCGCCGCTCAGGTCACGCCGCTTACACTTGCTAGTAACGCTCGCCGCCCACCGCGCAGTGCTCATCGCTTGCATCGTAGCTGAGGCCTAAGATTATGCAGTCAACGTTACAAGTTAATGCGACTCAACTCGATTCAATTCGGTGCTTGTCTATAACAACCCACAAGTTCTTATGTGGGGAGTTAAAACGTGTGTTTTTATAAAAATTGTGTAACGATCCTTTATTGGTTAACATTTTGTACCTTTTGATGTGATTTTGATTTACATTTAATGATCTTTGCTAAGTGTTCGTCTTCGTGAATGATATTGTAATTTTGAAACTATAGTCCGACTTTAAAAAATAGACAAAGAAGTATAAAGGACCATTTAAAGGTTAATACTACTATCCATATAACATTAGTATATTAGGTTTTTTTTTAAGATTGTTTAACATCATAACTTGTTGTGTTTTAATAACTTGTTACGTTATCATATTATCTAGTTATATTATTGATATGAAACAAACATAAAAATAAATCAATATTGAATATCTATCAGAAATATATGTTGAAGAAATATAATAACTAATTAAATAAATAAAATTAGGTGTATAGTCAACTCTTTTAATTTTGGGGGGGAAACAAAAGTAAATACCATCTATTTGTATGTAGAAACAAAAGGATGCAACTTTTTAAATGCAATCATATGTGATTAAAATTGTTGACTGTGTCTTTTATTTTGATTTGTTTCATTTTTCTTCGTTGTAACTAACTCATGTTGAATTGCTTGAAAATGTTCGCACTATTAATACAACTCAACTACAAGTTTACTTTAAGACATACATTAATTCCTTCAGTTCTAGAGAGTGAAAGATAGGAGAAACATATTTGGCATAACTTATTTTGCTATATACATGACGTCTATGAGATAGAAATATACATTTCTCTTGCAATTACTCTCGCACGTGCATAGTCAATATAGACACGTGTAACAAACTTTTATATTACTCCTGAACAACAGGATCTTTCAGTACCAACTCTGGTTTGTATAATAATTTGATATTCTATTCAATTTACTCAACTTCTGAACATATTTTAATTTTAATAAAATTTATTTTCCAAACGAAATTAAAATATATCCTTTATTAGTAGATATAAAGTTTAGTACATGAATTAAGTTATAAAATCACTGCAAGAAGGTGTACTTACTTGGAACTTACCAAAAAGCAAGATATTTCTATAACGATATATGAACGTTTTGTGTATGCCACGTAGTCTGAAAGGTTACCTACATTTTTATCAGGTGTTACTAAAAATTCACTAGATGTAATCCTTCAGTTCAAAGCTGTCTTTAAAGTTACATTGTAATTTCATATAATATAATACAAAATGTATCAGTGCAAGGTCATCCTGAAGAAAATCTACTTTTTATTCATAGTACGTACCACTTGCAGACCATGAATTTTAATTAAGTATCTTTTAGTTGATGTAAGTAATATAGCAATACTCTTTCATCATGAAATATACTTTAAAAATGTAAGTTTAAGTCATGTACGTTAAATCTTTGTTCAGAAATTAATTTTAAATTCAGTGGTTATCACCAGTTAATAAACATTAAAAATTCGCCTCTCTTGTAATGTCTATAATACTTACAGCATTGTTAGAAGTTACAGATTAAAACTTTTCAATTTGCACGTTGTTATAATATTATACAATTCATTAACTTATAAATATTTTTTATTAAAACTTTATATTCCATTATTTCCCGAATATGTAATCAATAATTATTGAATATTTATAATAAAATAGTTTTAGTGAGTGTAGTTTTTAATTATGACTTAAACATGGACAATCAAACGTCTAGACATTGTTTATCTTGTTTAAAATTCATTCAATATATTTTATATTAATTAATCATTATATTTAAATATTGAAGAAGTAAACAAAGTCGAATGCAAAAACAGACATTAACTAGCTTACTTAGTTTAATTAATTCTAAAGTTCGGAGTAAAAGTAATAGCAAATTTAGTTAAGATGGTTTAAAATTTAAAGTTTTGAGTTGATCAATAATTAAGAGAACTAACTCAAAAATTGAGTCTCTGTTTTACCTAAATTATACAATTTATTTCACTGTTATTTTCTACATACTGTTCTCTTTAGTAAACGATTCTCATTTCAAAATCAAGTTATTTACGAAATGCTGGAAATGTTTCAGAGAGTCAACATGGATTGCAGGTCGTTGCTGTACGTAGTGCTAGTCGTAGGTTCCGAACGAAGTAGAAACCTTTCCTCTAGGCGGATAGTACTTTTGACAACACTGGATGTTAAAAATGCATTCAATACTGTCAGATGGATCGATATGCTTGCAGCATTGGAAAAGGACTTTATAGTGCTTCTTCTTCGCTTGGTCAACAGTAACCTGGAAGGCAGAGAATTAATTAATCTGCGGTATTATTGCTGGACGCCGTAGGAATATTATCACTGCAGAGGCTGATTTGTGGATTTTTTAACAGAATTTGAGTACGTTTTTTGTTTAGAATAAAGTTTTTGTGAAATTGCAACAGCTTTTTAACATTCTTTTATAAAAAATATTGCACTTTAAAAAATATTTTGTTGTTTGAAAATTGAATATAAGTCTCTTTAATAATTGTTGAAATAAGAGTTTCTGAATCTTTCAGCGCTCCTAGCGGCTAAACGGTTAAGTTTATCAAAATACACATAAAATAAAACAGTCTTAAAATTGCATTTAAAACCCAAATGGCGTCATAAAAAATAGAGGTTTCCATAAGAAATTCGAAAGTTGGCCACCTTATTTAAAAATGGCGGCATATTTTCGAAATTTCAAATTCATATTTTTAATAGCCACTAAAAAGTAGGTGAAGTTCCCCATTTAAAGGTTTCTGTAAATCTTGTACTTTTAGAGATCACAATGGAGGCCCAGTTAAAATGGACACCCGGTAAAGGGCATTGTAGGAACCGTGCCAACTTATTGTGCTGGTTATTGCAAGTATCTCCAATATCTACCTGGTGGCAATGGAAAGGGTGCTTGTATTCCAGAGAAGGAATGAAGCCAAGATTAATACGGAAGCTATAGAGCAAACGCTAGTCTGTGGCAGGAAAGGTATGAACAGGAGACCAGATCAAGATGGACTGCTAGTTTAAAATTTAAAACCTCTTCAAATGGATAAACAGACCACAAGGCGATCTGAACTTTTACATCACCAAGCTGCTGACTGGACATGTTTGCTTCCAGGCGAAAATGGGGAAAGTAGATATCCCGGTGTGCCCGAATGGCGATGCACACATTAAGACTACTTCTGTGTCAGATGGCGCAAGAAAGACATGACATAAAAAAAAAAGATTGGCTTGCTTACATCTCTTAATGTAGTAGCACAGATGTTTCTAAGTTAGAACTCGTGGAACCTAGTTCAGTACTATGTCGAACGCATTCTATCTACTACAAAAGACTTCAGAAGCAATGCGACAGAACTTACTCCAGGCAGTAAGTACAACAAGAAGCCTGATATAAAGGCCATGAAAGGTATCACTCTGAAGTAATGCTAACAGCGGTACCAGAGTGGAGATACAGCCCGCAGAAGAAATAGAGGTTAGGGTTTAGAGGATATACCGGATGAACCAGAAGTCTGCCACACCATTGGACAAGTGTTCTCTTATGGTGCTTAATGCACTCCCCCTTATTTGGAAAAAACAGTTATTTAAAATGTTTAGTTTTATAAATCGTATATTGGGCACGTTAAGTACACAACAATTAGTTTTAGCTTTAACTGATCTTGTTTATTGGTGTCCTCTTTTTCCGTCAGTGAGATTAGGAAAAGTGTACGAGTTAATTGCTGCAAATTACACATAATTTCGTTTTCTCAATACCATGAAAGCAAATATTTCTTAATGTTCCAAATATATTTCTATCTATTTAAACATATTCTTAGTTTTTAAGGAAAGCGCTTTCAGGGAACAAAAAAATTCCAATAAAAATATGTAAAAAATAAATGAATTAAGTAACAATAATATTAACTTCTTACATTTGTAATCAGATTTACTAATCACCTTACATTTTACATTTTACAAATTAGTTTTAAAAGAGAATTATAATTAGCTGTTATACTAAAAAAACATTAAAATTGCTCACTATAACTTGTTTGATTTCACTTTACATAAAATAAAACTAGACGCTACTTCTTTGCCTCAAGTTTTAACTTTGTTACATGATTTTTCAAAGACCCTAAATTTACAATCTGGAGAAAGATTTAGCAAGTTTAAACTGTTATAACCTTCTTGAAAGTTAACGACGACCATTATGGATAAAACGAACAACGATATTGTCATTTAAACTTTTCTTTTGAAAGTGTACTTTTAAATCATTTCTATGTGGGAAAGGTAAACTGAATTTATTAAAGTTGTATCATTACAATTTGAGTAAAATTTTAAGTTTTTATTGAAGATAAAATTACTGAGAAAATATGACATAAAAACAATAATATATTTTATAGAATACAATTAATTGTTATTTAAATATCTGTGGCAATTGTTTATGTGCAAGTTTACCTACACGAACTTTGGCGAGAAGCTAGATGACCACGCACGATGACATAATATGCAAAAGGTTCAACAATTCGAATCTAGCTGTTTGTATTGGCTGTTACACGTCTTCATAATGGTGAGATTCCTATGCTACGACTGTGACGACTGCTGACGTGTGACTTCAACAGCGCGATAAGAGCATTATGATCCAAGTCACTAGGTTAAATTCCTATGGCGCGACTATTGCAGTTCCATTAGGAATGTCATGGCAGATGGATCATTTTTTGCTGCGTATCTTCTACTTGAGGAAGAGGAGGAAGAAGAGTTGATATTACTGGCCCAGCTTTAAAAGTCTAATCTATTGCCTTGTCTTATTGTTCTTGTAAGGCGTAAAGAGTGATTTAAGGGAATTCTAATTCAGAGACATCTTCTTAACGATGAGTCAATGTTTAGATAGTTTTCCGTTTAAACACAATCCACTTTAATTACATTTTATCGTACATTGAAAGTGGTTTAATGGGACAGACATGTAATAAAGTGAAACATCACATAAGCCCTGCAGTAAAACTGTGATTGAAGTCCAGGTAAGAAGGTAACCGAAATAATATTTGTTTAAGCTCAATATATGTACTTATTTGAGAAACATTGCATTGATAAAATAAGAAAAGGTAATAATACAATGTATAGTTTTGAAATGGAACGTAAAAAGTAGATAATTAGCCAATAGCACTACTTACTACTGAAAATTTAAACCAGGCATGTTTGACATAAACTGTATGTCGTTCTCTTGCAAAGAATCCGATGATTGGTTAGGAGCAGAAGATCAATGAAGATTATGAGTAGGCGATAGTATATCATACTGAGCTGAAGATAAAGACCTCGAACTTTTACGGATGTCATCTAACTCTGGTTGTCCAACAATCTGACAAAGTACCATTTTAGCATGAATTTTACTTTCAGGGCAAATGTTTTTAATCGACATCGCCATACTACTGGATGTTGTTGTTCTGTTGGTTTAACCCTACAAATGTCCATGCTAATTTTTTTGCAATTCCAATCCTTTTCGGTGCGTGTGCAAGCATATTTTAAAAAAATCGCCAAATATAGTAATTGTATACCAATCCGACAATGTTCTGCACCTTTTTTTGTAGAGAAAGATTCAAAGAATTTATATGTGCAATTAAAAAATTATTGATGTAAATTGTAAAATTTGTCAGCTCAAGAAACAAAAGTTCTCAGTATATTAATTAAAAAGTACAACTTTAGGCCTTCATAACAAGTAGTAAAACGTTTTTGTAATTTTTTCATAAGCGTAAGAAAGTTTCGTAATTTAGTTCTAAATATAACTGTATACAACATTTATCAATTTTGAATTTCTTATTTTGAAAACACCAGTTTTTATGTTCCTACTACAAGACTGCTATCAAAAATATACCAACTTTGAAACGTAATTTACTAATATATGCTTTACTTAAAAATGAAATATTATTATAAAAAAGTGTGGAGAATAAATCAAAGAATTGAACTGTTTACTTGTAAATTATCTTTTCATAAACATGTTTGACTTAGAATTATTTGAATAACAAAAGTGAGAATAAATATAGAAACTTCCCACTGATGCTTCCAACACAACGGCGTGCGCTATTCTACGCATGTTACAAAAAGACGTTACGTTTAAATTTGAACCTCAGATGAGAACTTCATAACAATGAGTTTTCATGGCAATACACAACAAACCATTCAAATAAAACATATTTGATTTAAACCTAAACCTGTGACCGTGGAGAATTCAGTTAAAATGTTTTCAAAACCCAAAAAAGCCCCAAAAGTGCTTTTATTTGGTGTGGGGGTCGATTTTGGAAAAATTTCAAATACAAAGGTGGCCAAGTAGTGTACCTCATTTTATAGGTATCTTTTCACTGATCATTTTGGAAAAACATTTTTTACTTATCTTATTGCGTATGTACAGAGTGTTCCAAAACGTCTAGAAAGTAGTGTTTAGAAGTCAGTTTTATTGTTACCACATAAAATAGCATACATAAACCAAATGTTTATTATAAATTCATGAGAAGATAACCTTTTCAAAAATGTGCTTTTAAGTTGCCTTACTCAAAAGTTTTCAAATTTTATAAATACATACAATTTTGAAAAAGAAGGCTAAAACTCAAAAAGTTAAAATAGTAACGTTAGTCGTGAAGCACATCATTGATAAGGTCTTTCAGAAACAAAGACTTTTTGAATTTATAGTTTTACTTTATCTCTAACCTTTTCAAAATGGCGCCTGTGAAACTTATTTTGCTCACGGGTGGTCCGATTTACCCGGTATATATGTTTTACTTGAGACCGCTAGCTTAGACCATCACATCTCTCTTAGTGCACTTATTCCGAACCCTTTGTCCTGAGCATTGCAGATCTAGAATCGATGTAAGATTAGTATCGTGTTCGAGCATTATCCTAATACTAATAAACGTATTGTATAATTCAACTTGAGTAGTAGAAATAATATTGGTTATAATAAAGTGAAAATTTTTTCATACTATTTGTTATATACTTAATACAAACTGTTCCTCATACAAGTGGAACACAGCATGTATAAATCAAATTGCATATTACGTATGTATGTCACCAGGACGTGAACAGTGTCTAGTAGTGAGTACATTATTTGTGTGTATACAAGTTATTGTTACAATGTCATTAGATGATTGTTTGAAGTTAGTACGATCACGTTAACTGACAAATGAAATACGTAAACATTTAAGATGGATTACATCGTCAAATGTTTTTACATTTACATACACAGAACTGTTTACATAAACAGACTTTACACTACTTAACTGAAAACCACTTTGCTTCAGACGAAGCCGTTTACAACTCGGGTTTAATCTGTAACTTTACTGAACCCTTTGCTGGAATGTTGTGACAAAGTTTTAGATGATAGTTTAAGATGAATTTGTTGCATGAAGTTTCTAGTAAACGACTTTTGTAAGTTTTAACAAGAAACTATACAATGTTTGCAATGTAAAACTACATTTATAAAATAATTGCATGATAATAATATTATAGGATAAACTATAATCTGTATTTCTTTGATAATGCAAATACAAATAAATACACAAATTATAAATAACAATATAATATATTGTACTAATAATTTAAGAAATTCCACGCCCAAATACAGTGTATGTAGGTTTATTTTGTAGGTCTAAAATTATTAATATAGTATTTGTTAATGATTATTGCTGGTCAGAATCCGTATTATAACAATCGAAATACCTTATGTTAAATAACACTCAATTAAATAAAAAATAATTTAAATGTATAAATATAAACTTAATCCTCTTAAAGCTAAATCTAAACTGAACATAATAGTGCAGTCATTGAAGCGTTATTGCTCCGATTTTTTTTACTGTGAACCGATTTGCATGAAATTTTGGAATTAGGCTCATCTTACCCTTAACTTCAAAAGTGAAAATGATCTGATCTCCGCACCCACCCGGTTCTCAAGTGCCACCTGTTCTCGGTGGTGTAATTTTTTTTCTCAAAAAAACCTCAGATATCGTTAGAAGGCTTAATTTTAAGCAAAAAATATTCTATAAAGTTTTTCAAAAAACCCAATACTTTTCAAGTTATTGGCAATTGAAAATTCGAAATTTTTTCACGTTTTTCATCGTTTTTTGCAAATATCTCCAAAAACATGCATTTTAACGAAAATTTTATGATGAACAAAATTGTATCAGGTAAACAATTGAATAAATCGGTTTTTTATAAAGTGTTCTAAGTGCAATATTAAGCGAGATATTGAAGATCAAATCCGTTTTTTATTTTGTCTGAAATTTAATCGATGTGTTCAATGCCATCTAGCGGCGAGCAGATACATTTTATGCATTATAATGAAATAGGGTTTTGTAGTGCTTGAAATAAGAAAATATGTTAAATAGGTATAAATTTACCTGTATATGTCTTTTTTCAATCCTTATTATGTTGTTTGATGTGACGACTGCAGTTTCGGGTTACCCCATCTTCTGATCACACTAATTCGTACACCACAAAAATATACAGTTAGATAAAACTATTTCTCTCACTAGTGAGATCGTCGTAAAACACATTCAACGAAACACGAAAACACAAAACACAAAAAACGCACAAACAAATGTCACTAATTATATACATCTTGCCCGGGCGAAGGTAGGTCACCTACTGAACTTTATCTGGCTTTGGTTCGGGAACTGGAGTTTAAGCATGTTGTGGTAGGCAAACGGAAATCTACTTTTTTATTTTATTTTACTAAATATTTATTATTTTATAAAAAATTAATAAAATAATCACAGTCTCTCTAGAGCCCTTTGACCCTTCACCGTTTTAAAATAAAAGATTTTTCACTATATATTGTAATGAAAAAAGTAGTAGCTCTTGTAATTACCTTTAAAATGGGTTTTTATAAGATGTGAAAGCATCAAAATTGAAGGAGTTATGGTCCAAAAACTAGTCGTATTTTTTTCTACTTAGTAAACTGAAAATTTCGGAGTGTGAATATTTGGAGCAAAGTGAAAGTACACAGTAACAGAGACCCAAAACTATTGTCTTATGTATATACACACATATTATGGCACATATATTTTGGAAACGTAGGCATGAATACATACCAACGTTCATATAATATGTATATATAACACGTTTGAGTGAAGGTATGTGTATTGCTCGGAGGGGCCAACCACGAAAAAGCCAGTTGATCAGCTGTGCGTGCTCCGTTTATTCGTTTCGAATTTTTTAAATATTGAATAGTAATGTTTTTTTTTATAAAATTGAATGAAAATTATGACTATGGGTTTTTTATGGTTTTTTATGCATTGTCATGCTCTTGTTGCAGTATTTTTTTAAATGTATTACTAATTCAATCTGGTACAGTTTTGGACAACTTGTAAGTTTACATTTTATTCAATAAATGGTGATTTCTTAATCTATAATTAAATTATTTTTAAATGTGTAATTATATATATTTACTGTTTTAATTTAGGGGTAGTTTTAAGGGTTGAGAAGATTGAGAATATGATAATCATTTTCGAGAATGTAGAATAACATTTAAATCCTTTTCATTTCATCAAAAGAAATTAAAAAAAAATTTATCAAGGGGTTGTTTTTAAGGGCCGAAAGGGGGTTAAAAATTCGATAGTTAAGATAGAGAACATACAATATTATTTACTCTATACTTAAATCTTTTTATGTCATACCAAAGTAATTTTTTGTGATTTTTTCAATTTAGGGGTTGTTTGCAAGGGTTGTAAGGTTTTCAAGGGGTTGCAAATGATTTTAATATGAGGTAATTGTGTCAGAAAACACATTACAATTTCACCCCTTAATATTAAACACGTTTTCTAGCGATAAAATGGCTCAATGTCAATTTTTCCATTAAGGGGTTGTTTACACCCTTTAAAAATAATAGGCGGAGCTCAGATCATTTTCACTTTTGAATTTAAGGGTATGATGAGCCTAATTCCAAATTTTCATGCAAATCGGTTTAAAGTGAAAAATTCGGAGGTAAGACCCTATTTTTCACTTCAATGACTGCACTATAAATACAGACTTCTGAGTCGACGCAATCTACAAATTCCATTATGTTTAAACAGAGTCACCTAGATTA
>JAGFPH010002387.1:102216-122541 GCA_018207615.1 Philaenus spumarius | reverse complement strand
TAGTCCATCCTATATTATAACCCTCTGTATAACCCTATATATTATATATGTTTTTAGTTTATTCATTATAAAAATGCACCTGCTTTATTTGAAATATCATGATACCTTTCCAAATGTACCAAATGATACCACAGATGTTACACTTTCCAATTATGACAAATAATATCACTGATTAATGCATTATTAAAATTAAATTCGATGCTTGATTGATATTCTATATTAGATTGATATTCTCCATTCGATTGATATTCTATATTAGATTGATATTCTCCGTTCAATTGATATTCTATATTAGATTGATATTCTCCGTTCGATTGATATTCTATATTCAATTGGATAATTTTATTTTAACTTCCATTAAAGTGTGTGTAGCCATGTCCGATTGCTATTAATATATAAAATATTAATTAGGTACTTGCCTTAGCAATTACTTGTAGTTGTTTAATGAGTTTACAGGCGTTTCACGTTATTCTTCAGAAATCATCAGAACTCAAACACTCAAAAACACTTTTCATAATCACACTGAATAACAACATTAGGTATGTTACACATTTAACACTTAAAAAAAAAATAAAAACATAAATTTACGACACTTATAAAACTTTAACGACTCTTAATAAAATTATTCTTTTGTTTTTAGTGTCACATTGTGTGACGGTAAACTGATGTGTCATCTCACAAACTCATAGCTTGAAATACATAAACAGTATTTATATTCTACTTTACAATATTATTGAATCTTTTTAATTGTTTCTTACCATTGTTGAAATTATAACCAGGCTTGTAATGGTTTTTTAACTAACGTTTACCTACTTGTTTCTACAGATAAAATTAATTATTTCGTTCAGTTTTTTTTTTTGCAAAAAATGTATGCTGTAACTGAAGAACGTTCTTGATATTGGAAAAATAAATTTGTTATTTACTGTTCACTACATGACTATTTATTTAATCCTAAATAAATTGTCAATATACTAACCACCACTCCAATCACAATAATAGTTTGACCAAAACGGTCAGTGGTTAGTTTATTGACCACCACTTATCACAATAAGTATGATAAAAATTCTACAATTGCAGTTTTCACATCAAGGTATTATGTGGAGTTTAGTTTTTATGAAAAAAATTGTGTCTCGAAAAAATGAGTTGCCCACCCAGAGTACTTTTAGGGTGGTTAGTTAATTGACCACCGAGCGTTAATGCAAAAAGACTCAAATCACCTCTGCCCTATAAAGGGTTAAGTTATAATTAAGCTAATGATTGTTTCACATGTAAAAAGGTACTTATTCTGGATGCATAAATATATGGTTTTTAACTACGTTTAAAATCTGCTAGTATGAAAATCAGGTAGTGCAATTCAGTATTTTATTTTAGTGAAACTAAATTAAGAAACTCCAGTGAAATATAATTTGCGTATGTTTATTTTAATTTTAATATTTGTTTTATTTGCGTATACAAAGGTAAAAAGAATATTTGGGTTATTGAACATTTGAAGAGATAATTTCTATTCCATTTAAAACGCGGGGAATGACCTCAGAAAATACCTCCAGGACAAGATCACGTGTACTTTGTGTTTTTTGGGTCACTGATTCCGAAAATCGGGGTCCCGCGGATCTAAAATCCCGGTGTCACCCCTAAAAATCCAAAACAAAGATATCTAGGTTGGTTCTTCACAACAACGTTTTTGACAACTCCAAATAATGCTATGGAATGGACAAAATTATGATTCAAATTTAGAAATGTATTAGAACCATAGGAACCACATCCAAATGTATAAGAAATCAAAAAGTCCCGGAAAAAATTATCTTTTTACTTTTTGATGGGTGTCCAAGTGGAGGAGATCTCAAAACTTATTTGCATAGTTTCAACATCATCGGGGGGTGAGAACCACTCCTAAATTGCAATCAAATACAGGTAAAAACGGAAGAAATTAGTGTATGCATACTCTTTGCATTTCGGGATACTTTTCTTGTATACTTCTGTAGCTTACTTTTTTAGCATACCAAAAAATATATTAACCCTGTTAAAAAGACGAATAAATTGTACGCAAAAATGAAAAGTCATGTAGTCTTTTCCCTCACTTTTTGTACGAGTTTTTATGCAAAAGGATCAGAAAAACACGGAAATTTCTTATCTCACACCAGTAGATTCAAATTGAATGTCCCGTCTGATGAACGGGGAATAAAGTCCCCTAGATAAGATCTAGGCAGACCTATAGGCAAGCCCGGTATCCTTTATGTCACATGTGAACACATTAAAAGTAATACTGCGTATGCAATACTGTGAAAACATTTTCTGCTATTGCTCTCCAAAGATGTTCTTTATAAATAACGAGAAAGAAAATAGGCTTTCATTAAGCTCATTTTATCATTTTCCCCTTAACTTGAACCCAATTTCGGTTAGTTTGCAACCCCAATTAGTTGAATGCAATCTCACGACCCCATTCATTCCACCTCAGACCAAAAAAATAGAGGAAACGTTTTATTTCCCGTTATTTCCTAATTTTTCGTCAAATTAGGGGTGGTTTCACCCGCTACGGCGAACCCTTGTGATGCATTTTTTGGTTGGTTTCTACTGGGCTACTAAATTTCTAAATTGTAATCATAATGTGTCCATTCCATAGCATTATTTGGAGGTTTGGTGGTGTCATAAACGTTGTTGTGAAAATAACCCTTAAAAAGGGTGGTGTTTTGTATTTTTAGGGGTGGCGCCAGTGTCTTAGATCCGCGGGACCCCGATTTTAGGAATCAGTGACCCAAAAACATAAAGTACAATTGGTCTGATTTCCTTAGGTCATACCCTGCGTTTTCAACTGCACTATTTTAGATAGTATAGTTTTTAGAACTCACAAGCCTAATATACTTTTCTTAATTTATTATCTGCTGAATGCCTCCGTTATTGAATAAGAATAATCTCGAATACCCAAAACTAAACTTTGCAAAACGTTATTATATCTTTCAAATTTATTTGTTAATCTTATTCGATTATATTCAAATAACACTTTTCGATTGTCAATGTGTTAAACGAGGTCAAAAAGATTTATATACTGAAGGGATGTTATTTTCTACCGAAGACATTTAACATTATTAAATACACACCACTTAACCACAAATTGTTGGTACTTATGGGTTTGATGTTTTCTGTATGAAATACAATATCGGGAAGAGTTGTTGGCTTATGCTAAAAATGACACAACTATTCAAACTCTACACTCGTTACACATCAGCACAGAGTTGAACAAAGCACTCTGCGGGGGATGATAAAGTTGTATACCTCGAGGGGAGGGGAGTTACGAACGAATGAACACTACAAAGGGAGAGGCGGAATTTGTATTTAGTGTGAAATTGGACGAATACATTTTTTGTTTCGAGTTATTACAATTCAACCGTTTTGCGTTTGAGTTTATTCCACATTTAGCCTACTAAGGTTGTTGAGTTGACTCTTATACTTATGAATCTATAGTAAATGTTCTTGATAATTACTTATATTTTTCGTATTGATGAAGTGGTTTTATTAACAAGCTAATATTTTTAGTTCTATATTACGATAAAATCCATCAATAAATTAAATTAAAACTAAAACAATGGCACATTCAGAAACGAACGATATTAGTATGAAAACTACGTAGGCCAACTAAAGAAAATCCGTAATCAATGTACTGCAACTCTACAAGAACAGGTAGTAATATTACAAAATGTGACTACCATATGGCACACAACGCATACGTATTTAACGAAACGATAATCATTTAGTAAAAATATTTGTAATTTTAGCGGATCATTAACTACTGGAGAAGAAACATCTAAAGATGCAATACATATAATTAAAAAGTCATGTGTTTTACAAACAAAAAGGGAAGTACATAAACTGGTAGGTTCTAGTGGGGATTGAAAATTAAATAAATATTTGCAGTAATAACACACTACCTGTGTATCTGTACTGTAAAGACTTTTGAACAATAATAACTTAACTAAGTTATTATATAAGTCTAACTGTATCGTGTAGTTATTTATATGAGAATACTAGTGGACCCCTATTACTTGATTTAATTTAAAGGGTAGTTATTCCATTTCATTACATTGACTTAAGTAAACGAATTGGAAAATGGCTTTTATGCCACTTAAGAATATACTACACAAATTTAGATTCATAGATAATACTGTAATCCTTTTGTTTGGTTTACCTAATCTAAAAAAAAAACTGATAGTTGAGAAGAATTATTGTATAAAACCTGATTCTAAATTAGCCCAATTGGTTGCAAATAAACGTGTTTTGGTTCATTGTAGGCCTAACCTAAAATTATGTTCAGTTTTTGATCCAACGATGTTTTATATATATTATGTAACAACAAATATTTGAATTGAATTAAAATATAATACCGTAATCATTTTTAGTTGATTTTTGTTTTTGTTTGCTTTAAGTTTGCCAATCTAACCTAAAAAAGATGTTGGTTTTGAAGATTAATAAACTGATTATAAATGCTAAGTAAAGTTGCTATGATAATAAATGTAAACAAACATGTGTTACTAAGCATTTTATCAGAACAGCTGTTTTCGGGAGTTATGGTCTTGAGTTCATAGAAAAAACTATGTACAGTATTTCCCAAATTTGAACATTTTCCGGGACACTTTTCAAATTTTTCTTTATATAAAAACCTAGTTCAGACTACTACGAACAATTCAAAATAAAAATAGCGAAATTGGTCCAACTGTTCTTAAGTGATGCGCTTACAAAGAAATAGCAATTCATTTTTATTATATAGATTATCACACAAATACAAATATAAATATTATTAACGTATTTGCCATTATGATCTGTGCAACGTCAATTTATTTAACTGCATTTGATTTTAAATTAAAAAGTTGTTAATTTTGTAATTATTAGTTAATAATTATTTAACTGAACATAATCACAAAGTTGAAAAACTATCACACTTTTACAGTTAATATAATAAATGTATAAAGTTTACATTTATTGTTTACTGTACAGGAAACTAAGTCAAAGACTTTATCAGCTGTTTAGCTGTCTAACTATTAAAACCACGTAGTAAAATGTCTCTAATAATTAATTAAGAATGACTATAAAACTCTAAACAACGATTTGAAGGTGTTCTCTTTTTGCATTATTTAACACATTTAAAGTAATAACATTAAACAATTAACATTTTTTTGCGGATAGAGGTTTTAATTCTCGCATTTAAATAACATGTTGAATTGCTTCAAACTTCCGTAATATTTACAATTATTTTTTATTTTTTATTTTTCTGAATGCCGTAGTGTAAAACATTTAATTACACATCTTTTGTACAACTATATTTTAAAATACCGGTGTAATGGCCGATAAAGAAATTCCTTAGCTAATAAATGTATAAAGAAGTTTAAGAATATTAGAAGTGTCAGATATGTTTGCCTGAGATCAAGCTATTTATATAGTTTATATATTTATTTATATAGTTAGTTAATTTATTAAATTTTTATTCAATAAAACAATGACAAAAATATTCATTACAATTTTACATTATGAAATACATGAAAACAAATTAAATTCCCTTAGTCATAGAGTGACAAGAAACAAAACATGAATTACTAAATGTAATATACAATCATAATGTTTATCCTACAAATCATACACAAAGATTAATTAGCTTTGCTTAGGTACAATAACAAAAATTAAAGAAATAAAATATTTAAAATGTTTTTCTATTGAAAAATAAACCATGGGTGCTTTACAACCAATACCTCAAACGATCAATATAAACTAATACGGCCAATATTAATAAGAAATTTACAATTATACTATAAATGAGATTACCAAAATTGCGAGCAAATAAAATTACTGTATAGTTTACACTCTGAAATTCAATGAATGTTGAGTAAAATCAGCCTATAAACGTGAACTTTATATTTGTTTTACTTAATGATTCGTTCTCCTTACCAATGCAATACAAAAAAATTATGTGTAATATTAGATATATTAGTTCCACTCCAAACAGTAAACTACTTATTCAACATGCAAGATATTAATCTCCCTTAATATCAGGAAGATAAACGTTCTACTAAAATACTTTTTTCGGTAGACAATGAATTAAAATAAAATGAAAAAATCACCATAAACAGTCGGTAAGTAGTCATAACTTCAAAAGTAATAGTTTAAACTTTTCTTTCACTCTTGGAAAGAAACATTTACATATCTTATCTTCAAACGGTAATGTTTGAGTAAGAAGAACATTCTTGTGAAATCAATCCTTCCTTAAAAATTCTTGAATTTAATGACACTGGTAAGCTTATCGACAACAAATTAAATGAGTTTATTTTACTGAGTCAGGCATAAATACGCGTAGTTGATATATTAACTCGAAAGTATTAAATTAATGTTTCTAATCATTACTGTTTTACATAGTAACTAGAATACGTATTATTTTATATTACTTTTAAATAACATCACTCTTTTAAATTTAGGCTAATTTATGTTTTACGGTTTTCAAGAGATAAAAGTCAAACAATATCACGAAAATTGCTAAATGAAAGAAAAACTTTAAACGAATGTGTTTACTTGAGTATAACTAAAACATTTCTCGTTATAATAATATTAAACTAAAATAGGAAAAGAAGATTATTTTAAGGCTATTTATAATGTCAATGAAGTGTTTTAGTTGTAAATGATAAAACAACATCATATTTGAATCAATTACAATTGCAACAACTAGGTTAAACAAGCGACACTCAAAAATTAATCTATTACAATTCGAAATGAATTCTCAACCATGGAAACGTAATGAAAACAAAACTATTTGCCTCTATAATAAACATAATTATTACCATATTACCACACCATTATTCAAATGTCACGAACATTCCTAACTCGGGTTAAGTTTGCAACAAATCAACTATACTGGATGCTAGTTATTCGTCATGACTTCACCTTTTTTAAACAAAGGACTCTATGAATTATTAATATAAACTTAAAATCTGAAGGACGTTTTAGCAAAGTTAAACTGCTACTGTATAAAATAAATATCAGAGTTTCTATTAGCATATAAAATGTCCTTCGACTCCAGTTAAAAGGACTTTGTAAACCCTGTGATGTTACCAGATAAAGTTTGCACTTTTGTTGTGTATTTATTTTTGCATTTTGGATACAGACTAGTTGCGTTTTTTACAGCTTTGTAAATATGAAACTGTTCCAATACGTCCATCTTTCTACCATTTGTAATTTATTTCTCCAATATGTTCACATACTTTTTTCACATACTTTTTTGCAAGCGATTTCATTCGACCACTGGTGATTTGATGTATGCTCAGTGTTTGGTGAAGGTACGTTTTGGTAAGCGTTCTTTGTACCGTTCTTGAGTATTCTTCCCGTATGACGGATGTAAAACATGTAAAACTCTTCACAATTATTAAGCTTATATACGCCACTATTCATATAGGTATCCTTTGTTTTAGATGCATTATGTAAAACGGATATCACTTTAGTATGTTACTGTTTTTATACTGTGGTTAACCAATAAACATACTAAACAATCAGACTGAGTTTAAGTTCAATACCATATTTGAAAGTCTCGTCAAATTAAATTCTCCTTAAGATTATGCAGTCAACGTTACAAGTTAATGCGACCCAACTCGAGTCAATTCAGTGCTTTTCAATAACAACCCACAAGTTCTTGTGTGGGGAGTTAAGACGTGTGTTTTTATAAAAATTTTGTAACGATCCTTTATTGGTTAACATTTTGTACCTTTTGATGTGATTGTGATTTACATGTAATGATCTTTACTAAGTGTTCGTCTTCGTGAATGACATTGTAATTTTGAAACAATGTCCGACATTAAAAATGAGGCAAAGGAGTATAAAGGACCATTTAAAGGTTAATACTGCTATCCATATGACATTAGTATATTAGGTATATTTTTTTAAGATTGTTTAACATCATAATTTGTTTTGTTTTAATAACTTGTTACGTTATCATATTATCTAGTTATATTATTGATATGAAACAAACATAAAAATAAATCAATATTGAATATCTATCAGTAATACAAGTCAAATAAATATATAATAACGAATTTAACAAATAAAATAAAGTGTACAATCAACCCTTTTAATTTTGGGGGAAAACAAAAGTAAATACCATCGATTTGTATGTATAAACGAAAGGATGCGATTTTTTAAATGCAATCATATGTGATTAAAATTGTTACTGTGTCTTTTATTTTGTTTTGTGTCATTTTTCTTCGTTGTAACTAACTCATGTTGAATTGCCTGAAAATTTTCGCACTATTAATACAACTCAACTACAAGTTTACTTTATTAAACAAAAGTACAATTTAGTTGTATAGTTATTGTTTTTGTTCCTTGTTTTGTGGTTCGGGGTTTTTATTTAAATCAGTGTGAAGTTTACTTTATGACATACATTAATTCCTTTAGTTCTAGAGAGTGCAAGATAGGAGAAACATATTTGGCATAACTTATTTTGCTATATACATGACGTCTATGAGATAGAAATATACATTTCTCTTGCAATTACTCTTGCACGTGCATAGTCAATATAGACACGTGTAACAAACTTTTATATTACTCCTGAATAACGGGATCTTTCAGTAGAGTGGGTCTGGTTTGTATAAGAATTTGATATACTATTCAATTTACTCAACTTCTGAACATATTTAAATTTTAATAAAATTTAATTTCCAAACTAAATTAAAATGTATCCTTTGTTAGTAGATATAAAGTCAATTATTAACAAAAATAATAAATTTACCTAGCTTCATTTCATTGTTTACATTTCAGTTATATATAAATAAACATTATATAAATATCAATATTTTGCATAATATAAATACTAACATTATTCACACTCTAGAGGGAATCATAGTTTCCAACAAAGCTATTAAAATTGCATTAAATGTACAACATATTTACTTTTCCCAGTAATAGAACTCACTTCAAAGAAATGAAATAACTCATCACATTCTATTTGCTCATAAGAATGACGTTTTTTATTACTTCCTGTTTATTTAATTGTTCAGCTTTGTTTGAAATATTAAAGAAAACAATAAACATTTAAGTTAAGGTATGTATATTATGTACTTAGTACCATATAATAAATAGTAGAAGTGTGGGTGAATTAAGAGTGTGTATACTAAGTGCGTTGGTGTGTGGGTGTAAGTATGTTTGGGTGGTTGAAATTGTAGTGTACTTTGTTATTATTATGTAAAATGTTGTTACATTTTGTTTGTGGTAAACGTTTAATTTCCGAAAGAGGTGTTTTTGGAAACAATTAAATTAATGTAGGGTTATTTTTTTATTATATTATTTTTGTTGTTGTTGTTGTTGTTGTTGATTTATTATTGTGTTAGGCACAATAAACCAAAGGTTGACGTGTAAGGAGACCTTCTTCAAGGAGGAATCCACCCCAATATAATCTAATATAATCTATTATAGTGTTACTATTGTTGTAAATTTGAGTAAAAAGCCAAGTCTAAATTTTCTAAATGTGTTTTGTGAGTGTAAATGTACAGTTCAACTTGCCGGTCACGTCGTTTTTTCTCTCCATTAAGCTGTTTATTTGCTAGAATTATGTAAATTATTTTCATCCCAAACAGGTTTTAACCACGGGATGAATTGATGCTTTCCAATTTTCTATTTAATTTATTATGAATTTATATTTTATATGTATTATATTTTTATTATAAATGGTTGTTGTTTTATTATTAAGGAGATAATTTCAGTTTGAAAATTTTTACGGTTTAATTTATTTATAAGTATGTTCAATAAAATTTCTAATTCTTTTTATTTCATTTTATTTAGTGCTTTTATAAAACAAATATTAAGAATTAGTTTGATTAGCTGGATATAAGTTATTTTATTACACTAGGCTTTGAATCATATATGCAAAACAGATTTTCTCTAATTATTACAACATTAAAGGATAACTATTTATAATCACTCTAAAAAAATTGGTATACTAAAGTGTGTGTGTGTGTGTGTTTGTGTGTGTGTGTGTGTGTGTGTCTGTGAAAGAGAGCTTACTAAGAAAAGACCTTATAAACTATCCTGTAACTGAAAAACAACATATAATGTATAATAATGAAAATATTATAAAGGGAATGTATTATTTTGATAGATTGATAACGTCTTGCAACTATTTTGTTTAGTAAATGAATTAAGGGTCGGCTCTAGTAAAACAGAAAGCAACCTGCTACTCGCTATATCGGCGGTAGGTTACACGGACATTGCTCAGCCTAAATCCATTTAAAATCCGCAATTATTGAAATAGCGCTTTTTTTTAAAATACCAAAGTCTTGGGGACAAAATTCTTCATCCGAATGGCTTGGTAATTTTTCGCTATAATTAATAGTTACAACGTAAAAAATATTTAAAATCACCCTATAGCGGCGGTAGGTTACACGGACATTGCTCAGCCTACATCCATTTAAAACCCGCAATTGTTCAAATAGCGTTTTAAAAAAAATACCAAACTCTTGGGGACGAAATTCTTCAGGCGAATGGCTTGGTAGTTTTTCGCTATAATTAATAGTGACAACATAAAAAATATTAAAAATCAATGTTTTAAATTGTTAATATATATTAAACAAAATATTTTTTTTAATTTTTAAAAAGCCATTTGCATGCATATTGACTATAGCTTTAAAATGACATATCGTTTATAATTTTCGGATCAAAAATAAAGGAAAATTTTGGATTTTAATTTAACATTGGTCTTATAGAGTGTCAGCCAACATTGCCGACAGATAGAGCCGACCCTTAAGTTATAAAATCACTGCAAGAATATATACTTGGAAGTTACCAAAAGGCAAGATATTTGTATAACGATATATGAACGTTTTGTGCAGGCCACGTCGTCTGAAACGTTTCCTACATTTTTAACAGCTGTTACTACAAATTCATTATATGTAATCCTTCAGATCAAAGCTGCATTGTAATTGCATATAATATAAATACACTACATACACAATCTGTCGGTGCAAAGTTTTATATGGGTCATCCTGAAGAAAATTTACTTTTTATTCATAGTACCACTTTCATACCATGAATTTTAATTAAGTATCTTTTAGGTGGTGTAAGTAATATAGAAATACTCTTTCATCATGAAATATACTTTAAAATGTAAGTTTAATTCATGTACGTTAAATCTTTGTTCAGAAATTAATTTAAAATTCAGTGGTTGTCACCAGTTAATAAACATTAAAAATTCGCCCTCTCTTGTAATATCTATAGTACTTACGGTATTGTTAGAAGTTACAGATTAAAACTTTTCAATTTGGACGTTGTTATATTATACAATTCATTAATTTATAAATATTTTTTATTAAAACTTTATGTTCCATTACTTCCCGAATTATGTAATCAATAATTATTGAATATTTATAGTAAAATAGTTTTAGTGAGTGTAGTTTTCAATTATGACTTAAACATGGACAATCAAACGTCTAGACATTGTTATCTTGTTTAAAATTCATTCAATACATTTTATATTAATTAATCATTATACTTAAATATTGAAGACGTAAAAAAAATTGAATGCAAAAACAGACATTAACTAGCTTACTTAGTTTAATTAATTCTAAAGTTCGGAGTAAAAGTAATAACTAATTTAGTTAAGATGGTTTAAAATTTAAAGTTTTGAGTTTATCAATAATTAAGAGAACTAATTCAAAAATTGAGTCTCAGTTTTACCTAAATTATACATTTAGTTCACTGTTATTTTCTACATACTGTTCTCTTTAGTAAACGATTCTCATTTCAAAACCAAGTTATTTACGAAATGCTGGAGATGTTTCAGAGAGTCAACATGGATTCCGAAGAGGTTGTTGCAGTACGTAGTGCTAGTCGTAGGTTCCGAACGAAGTAGAAACCTTTCCTCTAGGCTGATAGTACTTTTGACAACACTGGATGTTAAAAATGCATTCAATACCGTCAGATGACTCGATATGCTTGCAGCATTGGAAATGGACTTTAAAGTGCTTCTTCTTCGCATGGCCAACAGTAACCTGGAAGGCAGAGAATTAATTAGTCTGCGGTATTATTGCTGGACACCGTAGGAATATTATCACTGCAGAGGTAGATTTGTGGATTTTTTAACAGAATTTAAGTACGTTTTTTGTTTAAAATAAAGTTTTTGTAAAATTGCCACAGCTTTTTAACATTCCTTTATAAAAAATATTGCACTTTGAGTTAAATTTTGTTGTTTGAAAATTGAAAATAAGCCTTTTTAATAATTTTTTAAATAAGAGTTTCTGAATCTTTCAGTGTTCCCAGCGGCTAAACGGTTAAGTTTATCAAAAAACACATAGAATACAAAAGTCTTAAAATTGCATTTAAAACCCAAATGGCGTCATAAAATAGAGGTTTCCATAAGAAATTCGAAAGTTAGCCACCATATTGGAAAATAGCGGCATATTTTCGAAATTTCAAATTCGTATTTTTAATGGCCACTAAAAAGTAGCTGAGGTTCCCCATGTACTTTTAGAGATCACAATATAGGCCCAGTTAAAATGGACACCCGGTATAGGACATTGTAGGAACCAGCTGTGGAGGTTATTGCAAGTAACTCCCACATCTACCTGGTGGCAATGGAAAGGATGCTTATATTCCAGAGAAAGGATGAAGCCAAGATTAATACGGAAGCTATAGAGCAAACGCTAGTCTGTGGCAAGAGAGGTATGAACAGGAGACCAGATCAAGATGGACTGCTAGTTTAAAATTAATTGAAAACATCTTCAAATGGATAAACAACCAAAGGCGATCTGAACTTTTACATCACCAAGCTGCTTGACTGGACATGTTTGCTTCCAGGCGTACCTGGCGAAAAGGGGGAAAGTAGATATCCCGGTGTGCCCGAATGGCGATGCACACATTAAGAATACTTCTGTGTCAGATGGCGCAAGAAAGACATGACATAAAAACAGATTGGCTTGTTTACATCTCTTAATGTAGTAGCAAAGACGCTTCTAAGTTAGGACTCGTGGAACCTAGTTCAGTACTATGCCGAACGCATTCTATCTACTACAAAAGACTTCAGAAGCAATGCGACAGAACTGACTCCAGGCAGTAAGTAAAACAAGAAGCCTGATACAAAGGCCATGAAAGGCATCACTCTGAAGTAATGCTAACAGCGGTACCAGAGTGGAGATACAGCCCGCAGAAGAAATAGAGGTTAGGGTTTAGACGATATGCCGGATGAACCAGGAGTCTGCCTCACCAGGGGACAAGTGTTCTCTGATGGTGCTTAATACACTCCCCCTTATTTGGAAAAAAACAGTTATTTAAAATATTTAGTTTTCTAAATAGTATATTGGGCACGTTAAGTACATAAGAAATATTTTTAGCTTTAACTGAGCTTGTTTATTGGTGTCTTCTTTCTCCGTCAGTGAGATTAGGAAAAGTTTACGAGTTAATTGCTGAAAATTACACACAATTTCGTTTTCTCAAAACCATGAAAGCAAATATTTCTTAATGTTTCAAATGTCTTTCTATCTATTCAAATATAATCTTAGTTTTTAAGGAAAGAACTTTCAGGGAACTAATAAAGTTCCAATCGAAATATGTAAAAAATAAATGAATTAAGTAACAATAATAGTAACGTCTTACATTTGTAATCAGATTTACTAGTCACCTTACATTTTACAAATTACTTTTAAAAGAGAATTATAATTAGCTGATAAACGAAAGAACATTAAAATTGCTCACTATAACTTGTTTGATTTCACTTTACATAAAATAAAACTAGACGCTCCTTCTTTGCCTCAAGTTTTAACTTTGTTACATTATTTTTCAAAGAACAGTATGCTTACTTAAATTTACAATCTGGAGAAAGGTTTAGCAAGTTTAAACTGTTATAACCTTCTCGTAAGTTAACGACGACCATTAGGGATAAAACGAACCACGTTATTGTCATTTAAACTTTTCTTTTAAAAAGTGAACTGAATCTATTAAAGTTGTATCATTACAATTTTAGTATAATTTTAAATTTTTATTGAAGATAAAATTACTGAGAAAATATGACATAAAACTTTAATAATATTTTAAAGAATACAATTCATTATTATTTAAATATCTGTGGTAATTGTTTATGTGCAAGTTTACTTACACGAACTTTGTCGAGAAGCTAGATGACCACGCACGATGAAATAATATGCAAAAGGTTCAACAGTTCTAATCTAGCTGTTTGTATTGGCTGTTACACGTTTTCATAAAGGTGAGATTCCTATGCTAAGACTGTGACGACTGCTGTCGTGTGACTCCAACCGCGCGATCAGAGCACTATGATCCGAGTCACTAAGTTAAATTCTTATAGCGCGACTAGTGCAGTTCTATTAAGAACGGCATGGCAGATGGATCATTTATGGTTGCGTATCTTCTACTTGAGGAAGAGTGAGGAAGAAGAGTTGATATTACTGGCCCAGCTTTAAAAGTCAAATCTATTGTCTTGTCTTATTGTTCTTGTAAAGCGTGAAGAGGGATTTAAGGGTATTCTAATTCAGATACATCTTCTTAACGATGAGTCAATGTTTAGATAGTTGTTCGTTTAAACACAAGCCAGTTTAATTACATTTTATCGTACATTGAAAGTGGTTTAATGGGACATACATGTAATAAAGTGAAACATCACATAAGCCCTGCAGTAAAACTGTGATTGAAGTCCAGGTAAGAAGGTAACCGAAATAATATTTGTTTAAGCTCAATATATGTACTTATTTGAGAAACATTGCAATGATAAAATAAGAAAAAGTAATAATACAATTTGTATTTTCAAAATAGAACGTAAAAAGTAGATAATTAGCCAATAGCACTACTTACTACTGAAAATTTAAACCAGGCATGTTTGTCATAAACTGTATGTCGTTCTCTTGCAAAGACGCCGATGATTGGTTAGAAGCAGAAGATCCATGAGGTGAGAGTAGGTGATAGTATATCATACTGAGCTGAGCTGAGTACCTTGTACTTTTACGGATGTCATCTAACTCTGGTTGCCCAACAATCTGACAAAGTACCATTTTAGCATGAATTTGAAATTCAGGGGAAATGTTTTTAATCGACATCGCCATACTACTAGATGTTGTTGTTCTGTTGGTTTAACCCTACAAATGTCCATGCTAATTTTTTGCAATGCCAAGCCATTTCGGTGTTTGTGCAAGCATATTTTCTAAAGTTCGCCAAATATAGTAATTGTATACCAATCAGAAAGTGTTCTGTACCTTTTTTGTAGAGAAAGATTCAAATAATTGATATATGCAATTAAAAATTTATTGATGTAAAATTGTAAAAGTTATTAGCTCAAGAAACAAAAATGCTCAGTAAATTATTTAAAGAGTTCAACTTTAGGCCTACATAACAAGTAGTAAAACGTTTTTGTAATTTTTTATAAGGGTAAGAAAGTTTCGTAATTTAGTTCTAAATAGAACTGTATAAAACATTTATCAATTTCAAATAAAACACCAGTTTTTATGTTCCTACTACAAGACTGCTATCAAAAGTATGCCAAGTTTGAAACGTAATTTACTAATATATGCTTTACCCAAAAATGAAATATTGTTTTAAAAAAGTGTAGAGAATAAATCAAAGAATTGAACTGTATACTTCTAAATTATCTTTTCATAAAAGTGTTTGACTTAGAATTATTTGAATAACAAAAGTGAGAATACATATAGAAACTCCCCACTGATGCTTCCAATACAACGGCGTACGCTATTCTTCGCGTGTTACAAAAAGACGTTTAGTTTAAATTTGAACCTCAGATGAGTTTCCCATGGCCCTACACAACAAACCGTTCAAACAAAACATATTTGATTCAAACGTAAACCCTATTGTGACCGTGGAGAATTCAGTAAAAATGTTTTCAAAACTCAAAAAAACCCCAAAAGTGCTTTTATTTGGTGTGGGGGTCGATTTTGGAAAAATGTCACATACAAAGGTCGGCCAAGTAGTGATACCTCATTATATAGGTATCAGTTCACTGATCATTTTGGAAAAACATTTTTACTTATCTTATTGCGAATGTACAGAGTGTTCCAAAACGTCTAAAATGGAGTGTTTAGAAGTCAGTTTTATTGTTACCACATAAAATAGCCTACATAAAACAAATGTGTATCCTAAATTCATAAGAACATACCCTTTTCAAAAATGTGCTTTTAAGTTGCCCTTACTCAAAAGTTTTCAAATTTTATAAATACATACAATTTTGAAAAAAGAAGACAGATTAAAACTCAAAAGGTCAAAATAGTAACGTTAGTAGTGAAGCATATCATTGATAAGATCTTTCAAAAACAAACATTTTTTGTATATAAAGTTTTACTTTATCTCTAACCGTTTCAAAATGACGCCTGGGAAACTTATTTTGCGCCCGGGTGGTCTGATTGACCCGGTATATATGTTTGACCGCTAGCTTTGTCACATCTCTCTTGTTGGTGCACTTATTCCGAACCCTTTGTCCTGAGCATTGCAGATCTAGAATCGATGTAAGACTAGTATCGTGTTCGAGCATTATCCTAATACTAATAAACGTATTGTATAATTCAACTTGAGTAGTAGAAATAATATAGGTTATAATAAAGTGAAATTTTTTCATACTATTTGTTATATACTTAATACAAACTGTTCCTCATACAAGTGGAACACAGCATGTATAAATCAAATTGCATATTACGTATGTATGTCACCAGGACGTGAACAGTGTCTAGTAGTGAGTACATTATTTGTGTGTATACAAGTTATTGTTACAATGTCATTAGATGATTGTTTGAAGTTAGTACGATCACGTTAACTGACAAATGAAATACGTAAACATTTAAGATGGATTACATCGTCAAATGTTTTTACATTTACATACACAGAACTGTTTACATAAACAGACTTTACACTACTTAACTGAAAACCACTTTGCTTCAGACGAAGCCGTTTACAACTCGGGTTTAATCTGTAACTTTACTGAACCCTTTGCTGGAATGTTGTGACAAAGTTTTAGATGATAGTTTAAGATGAATTTATTGCATGAAGTTTCTAGTAAACGACTTTTGTACGTTTTAACAAGAAACTATACAAGGTTTGCAATGTAAAACTACATTTATAAAGTAATTGCATGATAATATATACAATATTATAGGGTAAACTATAATCTGTATTTCTTTGATAATGCAAATACAAATATATACACAAATTATAAATAACAATATAATATATTGTATATAATATATTGTACTAATAATTTAAGAAATCCCACGCCTAAATACAGTAAATGAAGTTTTATTTTGTAGGTCTAAAATTATTAATATAGTATTTGTTAATGATTATTGCAGGTCAGAATCCGTATCATAAAAATCAAAATAGCTTATGTTAAATTGCATTTAATTGGATAAAAAATAAGTTAAATGTATAAATATAAACTTAATCCTCTTTACCCTAAATCTAAACTGAGCATAAATAGAGACTTCTGAGTCAACGCAATCTACAAATTCCATTATGTTTAAACAGAGTCACCTAGATAAAAGCTTTTTACTTGAGTTCTGCTTTTCCATCTGTTAGTACAAAAATAATTTTGTATAGTAAAAATAAGTTTGTGTAGAAACTACATTATTTTGGATAGTCTATTTGACCTTAATCAAACCTTAAGGTAACTTGTTCGAATCCAGGTTCACACCATATATTTTTGAACAGTACTTTTTCAGGAGTTTTTACAGACGTATGTTTTATAAGTTTAAACAAACAACAAAATAAATAGTTTGTTTTCTTATATCTACATTCAAAGTAAGAACAAAATGCCATACACTTACTAACGAATGTAAACGAAGGATACCCAAAAATAAAATGTAATAATTGTATACATTCTAAAATATGTCTATGTAAATATGCCTGACTGAAAATATACTTGCGAAACATAACGTTTTTGAAATGATTATAAAATTTATTTTAATATTATTTGTTGTTATTTAAAATTAGCATGTGTTAAAGACATTTATTAAAATTCTGTTTGCAATACATTTAACTTTATCACATTCCTATAGTTTCAAATTAAAGTAAAATTTGAGTTATAATCAATGGATGTCTTATTTACATTGTAGTATTATTGCTTAAAATATTTTATTTTATGTATTTAATGTTCCAACAACAGACGTGTCGGTCTTAATCCTGCAGGAAATTAGTATTGGAATTATTGTTACTTAATATAATAACATACAGAACATTTAATATGGATTTAGATAACAATAAAAACTTTCTACAAAAGCCTAAATCATATTTAATACACACAAGAATTTGTAATTCCCCACAGTAAGTAATTACAATTAATTTGGAAACTATTAATTGAAAGTAAAACACTGTCTTCAGATTCAAAATTATTTCGAAGGTGTTTAAACTTTTTTCGTAGATTACATTCAGAGTTAACTATATTTTCTCACCAAAAGCCCAACATGGATCCCTTACCTCAAAGAAGCAACCCTTGTTACAAATACCATATTACAAATAAAGTAAGAGCACATATGTGTGTTTTAACAGTCTGAATATGGAATGTGTATTAACAATAGTGTAGCTAAGAAAATTGTGTTTAAAACATTGTTTTAGAAAATGATTTATCCAATTAAAAATGTATTGTGAAATACAAAAAAAAACAAGCTCCTGACATCATTAGTTATTTTGTATTGGGTTAAAACTATTGGGGGAGAGTGAACTTACTTTCTATCCTCCTGATAAGTGTAAGCAAACTTTTATTTACAAAATTAGGCAATCCCTTTGATCATCATAAAACTAAACATTGAAATGTATTGAAAATCTCATTTTGTAGAGCTTCAACTGATTTATTATTTTCTGACTTACTCAACCCCTAACGATTTCCTTTCCATTCGTATTACGCTGATTGTTTTACGATTGCAAAGGTACTTGATATTTCGTCTAACAGAAACGTTGCAGAATCAGTTGTTTTATTGTTGAATCATGTTCAACCAAATTGATTGATTGTCTTGGAAAATAAAAAGAGAATTTAAAAACAATTGCTAAAAGAACATTTTGTGCACAATTTTCCTTCAAAAACATTTTTTGTATCGTTTCTTGACTGTTAAGATTTTAGTGATAAAACCAAACAATTGTTATAAAATATAATAGACTGCAATACCTAGACTTCCTTCTACAATATTATGAAATACCGAATAACATCAGTTATTATTATTTTAATGTAGATGTCATCTTAAGAGTTCAAAAATAACCTCTAACTATATTTTGTATTATTTTAGTACTTTTAGATTTTTTAAAGTTATTTTTATTTTTTTACAAGCCAGAACCATTCTTGAAAATAATACTTTTTTTAAAGGCTCTATCTATTTGGGGTAGGAGTTGAAACATAATTTATACACTATAATATTAAACTATACAAAATATGTTTCAAATTTGATTGGTTTTAGATTATCTGCGAAAAACTTAAAATCTAAAGCAAAATTGAAAAGAATTTTTGTAAAAACGAATGCCTAACGAAATCTATGCCAGAGATCTGAAATTTGTAAATAGCATTGAAATCGGATTATTAAATTAAACATTATTTCTTGAAATTTGAGAAGAATGGCTGATCATATTGTAGGCCTTAACAGGCATTAAATTGGACTGAGATCTAGGACGAGATTTAAACATTGGAAGTAAGGGTAAAGTTAAATATTTCACCCAGTGTTGGTTTGATTTATGTATTTTTATCTTTGTAGGAGCCAGTATTTAAACCTAACTTATTTATTTCTGATATAACTTCATTAGTTCTGGTATAAGTGTTTGATACAAATTTAAAATTCTTTAAACTGTTTTAAAAGAAGAGTACATGTTTGGTTTTTGTTTTAAAATATTACACTGGCTAGCATAAATCATGAACAAAACACATTCACATTGTTGGTGAAACCTTTATTAAAGAAAACAATGTTTAGCGGGATCTTCGTTATAAGTTTAAAACAAAAGAGTTATTTTCAACTATAAATATTAGTTTGTTTCCAGTAAATAACATGTTTATATAATACATACAGTATAATAGCTCTATGCAAATATGTGTTTATTTAATTAATTAACTTATAGTTCAAAGTTCAGTTCATTAAACTATAATTTAAATATAAAGCAAGTGCTTGTATAACATAAATTAAAGGATAATTGTGTTTTAATTTAGAAATTACTTTGGTCAAACATAGTTTGCATTTTAACAATTAATAAAACCATAGCTGTTTTTAACAAGATTTACACTCTTAACCACAATTCTGAATATTTAAAATTAAAAAAAATATATCACTTTTGTATTGCAAAAGTATTTGTTGTTTAAAAACCAGATTTGTATTATTTGGTTTATTGACT
>JAGFPH010002387.1:71455-102116 GCA_018207615.1 Philaenus spumarius | reverse complement strand
ACGCAATCTACAAATTCCATTATGTTTAAACAGAGTCACCTAGATTAAAGCTTTTTACTTGAGTTCTGCTTTTCCATCTGTTAGTACAAAAATAATTTTGTATAGTAAAAATAAGTTTGTGTAGAAACTACATTATTTTGGATAGTCTATTTGACCTTAATCAAACCTTAAGGTAACTTGTTCGAATCCAGGTTCACACCATATATTTTTGAACAGTACATTTTCAGGAGTTTTTACAGACGTATGTTTTATAAGTTTAAACAAACAACAAAATAAATAGTTTGGTTTCTTATATCCACATTTAAAGTAAGAACAAAATGCCATACACTTACTAACGAATGTAAACGAAGGATACCCACAAATAAAATGTAATAATTGTATACATTCTAAAATATGTCTATGTAAATATGCCTGACTGAAAATATACTTGCGAAACATAACGTTTTTGAAATGATTATAAAATTTATTTTAATATTATTTGTTGTTATTTAAAATTGGCACGTGTTAAAGACATTTATTAAAATTCTGTTTGCAATACATTTAACTTTAACACATTCCTATAGTTTCAAATTAAAGTAAAATTTGTGTTATAATCAATGGATGTCTTATTTACATTGTAGTATTATTGCTTAAAATATTTTATTTTATGTATTTCATGTTCCAACAACAGACGTGTAGGTCTTAAACCTGCAGGAAGTTAGTATTGGAATTATTGTTACTTAATATAATAACATAAAGAACATTTAATATGGATTTAGATAACAATAAAAACTTTCTACAAAAGCCCAAATTATATTTCATACAAACAAGACTTTGTAATTCCCCACAGTAAGTAATTACAATTAATTTGGAAACTATTCATTGAAAGTAAAACACTGTCTTCAGATTCTAAATTATTTCGAAGGTGTTTAAACTTTGTTCGTAGATTACATTCAGAGGTAACTATATTCTCTCACCAAAAGCCCAAAATGGATCCCTACCTCAAAGAAGCAACCCTTGTTACAAGTAACATATTATTGTTACAAATAAAGTAAGGGCACATGTCGTGTGTTTTAACAGTCTGAATATAGAATGTGTATTAACAATAGTGTAGCTAAGAAAATTGTGTTTAAAACATTGTTTTAGAAAATGATTTATCCAATTAAAAATGTATTGTGAAATACCAAAAAAAAAAACAAGCTCCTGACATCATTAGTTATTTTGTATTGGGTTAAAACTATTGGGGGAGAGTGAACTTACTTTCTATCCTCCTGACAAGTGTAAGCAAACTTTTATTTTTCAAAATTAGGGAATCCCTTTGATCATCATAAAACTAAACACTGAAATTTATAGCAAATCTCATTTTGTAGACCTTCAACTGATTTATTATTTTCTGACTTACTCAACCCCTAACGATTCCCTTTCCATTCGTATTACACTGATTGTTTTACTATTGCAAAGGTACTTGATATTTCGTCTAACAGAAACATTGCAGAATCAGTTGTTTTATTGTTGAATCATGTTCAACCAAATTGATTGATTGTCTTGGAAAATAAAAAGAGAATTTAAAAACAATTGCTAAAAGAACATTTTGTGCACAATTTTCCTTCAAAAACACTTTTGTATACGTTTCTCGATTGTTAAGATTTTAGTGATAAAACCAAACAATTTGTTATCATATAATTTAATATATTTATTATGCAATTTGAAACCCATTAATTATATGGAAAGTACAATTATTGTGAATATACAATTTAATAATATATCACCATGTTAAGACTGCAATACTTAGAATGCCTTTTACAATATTATGAAATACCGAATAAAATCAGTTATTATTTCAATATAGCGGTCATCTTAAAATTTCAAAAATAACCTCTAACTAGATTTTGTATTATTTTAGTACTTTTAAATTTTGTTCAGTTATTTTTTTACAAAGCATTATTGAAAATAACACTTTTTTTAAAGGCTCTATCTATTTGGCGAGGGAGTTGAAACATAATTTATATACTGTAATATTATACTATAATAAACAATATATGTTTAAAAATTGAATGGTTTCAGATTTTCTGCGAAAAAACTTAAAAGCTAAAGCAATTGAAAACAATTTTTGTAAAAACTAATGAATAACGAAATCTATAGCAGAGATCTGAAATTAGTAAATAGCATGAAATCGGATTATTAATTAAGCATCATTTCTTGAAATGTGATAAGAATGGCTGATCATATAGTAGGCCTTAACATTCATCAAATTAAATAGTACTGAGTTCCCCTAGGACGAGGCTTAAAAATCGGAAGTAAGAGTAAAGTTAAATATTTCACCCAGTGTTGATTCAATTTATGTATTTTTATCTTTGTGAGGAGCCAGTATTATTTAAACCTAAGTTATTTAGTTCTGGTAGTGTTCGATAAAAATTTAAAATTACTTAAACTGTTTTAAAAGAAAATTACATGTTTGGTTTTTGTTTTAAAATATTACACTGGCTAAAATTGGGAAAACAACAAAAGTCATGGACAAAACACAATAACACCGTTGGTGAAACCTTTATTAAAGAAAACAATGTTTAACATTATTTAAGAGTTATTTTCAACTATAATTATTAATTTGTTTCTAGTAAATAACATGTTTATATAATATATACAGTATAATAGCTCTATGAAAATATGTGTCTATTTAATTAACTTGCAGTCCAAAGTTCAGTTCATTAAAATATAATTTAAAAATAAAGCAAGTGCTTGTATAACATAAATTATAGGGTAATTATTTTGTATTTTAGAAATTACTTTGGTCAAACATAGTTTGCATTTTAACAATGAATAAAGATCACTGCTGTTTTTAACAAGATTTACACTCTAACCAAAATTCTGAATATTTAAAATTTAAAAAATATATATCACTTTTGTATTATAAATGTATTTGTTGTTTAAAAACGAGATTGGTATTATTTGGTTTATTGTCTAAGTTGTTCACATCAGTTCAGCCTCCCAGATACACAAGAATTTAAAATTTTAAGAAAAAACTTGAAATGAACTTCCCTACCACACTCCCTAAACCCCGTTATACTATTATAAATCTCTCACACGCCCCTTCCCTTATTAATGCTCTAATTATAAGGGTCAATCCCTCGCATAGCAGGCATACTAAGGCTATTGGGGAGATTATGGAATGGTCCACCCATTAATAACATATGTGCTTTATTTTACTAAACTCGTACATATTCTGTATTTGTTTTAGTATTAAATGAGCACAAGACGGATTTTGAAGATTAGTATGAAAGGTTTCCTTTACTGATATTCATAATCTAGTTTCTTTAAAAGATTTTATTTCAATTGGTCCATTTTTGCTATCGTAGTTCAAATCTAGTTATGGATTTTTAATTTTTCACTTAACGAAATAGTCCATCCTATATATAACCCTCTGTATAACCCTATATATTATATATGTTTTTAGTTAATTCATTATAAAAATGCACCTGCTTTATTTGAAATATCATGATACCTTTCCAAATCTACGAAATGATACCACAGATGTTACACTTTCCAACTATGACAAATAATATCACTGATTAATGCATTATTAAAATTAAATTCGATGCTTGATTGATATTTTTATATAGATTGATATTCTCCGTTCGATTGATATTCTATATTCAATTATATAATTTTAACTTCCATTAAAGTGTGTGTAGCCATGTCCGATTGCTATTAATATATAAAATATTAATTAGGTACTTGCCTTAGTAATCACTTGTAGTTGTTTAATGAGTTTACAGGCGTTTCACCTTATTCTTCAGAAATCATCAGAACTCAAAGACTCAAAAATACTTCTCATAATCGCACCGAATAACAACATTAGGTATGCTACACATTTAACATTTAAAAAAATAAAAACATAAATTTACGACACTCATAAAACTTCAACGACACTTAATAAAATTATTATTTTGTTTTTAGTGCCACATTGTGTGACGGTAAACTGCTGTGTCATCTCACAAACTCATAGTTTGAACATAGAAGAAAGCTCACAATAATAGTGTAATGTATTTACCTAATAAAAACTTTATATTCTGCACAATTAAATTTCTATTGATCACATTTAACCAGCCTAACGTAAATTAAATATATATTTCTATCAGTTTAAGTTTGAGAATCCATAAGAGTAATAAGAATGATTAAACAACGTCTTGAAATCATGGCTATACACTGTTGTTTCTTTTATCAAACATAAGTGTTTAGATACTTTCTTTGCAAATTATGTGATATTTTAATCAAAATTCAAGCTTCATACTATTTAATATATTTGTATAAATACTATTATTGTGTAGTAGTAATAACCCTAATATGTATCTGTATGTAATATGAACATAGACAAAAATAAATCACGTATTTTTTCAACTAGCTTAGCGAATGCTACTTCTTTAACCTGCTTTGAATCGTCTGATACTTAAATTATTCCCGTAAAAACATTTAAGAAAATAATTAATTTTATATTTATTACTTCCGTTTCTATTTCCTGTAACCCTATTTTCTCCATTGGTGTAGGCATATTTGTAACTTTTAACTCATCATCATCAGAATACTAGTATCTCTTGTGGTCGAAATTCGACCAATTTTGATGTAAAGTAACGAAATTCGACTTGTTTTCACCTTTTTAATTATTAAAAGTATTTAAATTCTCAATTCATTTAGCACGTATCTTAACAATATTACTTTCATTTACTATCAGGAATGACAAAAATAAAAAGTATAAACAAATCTTCTTAGTTCAATTACACACCAACATATACAGCAACAAATCATACTTAAAAATAAAACTCAGACTTAAAAAATTAACAGTTGAGTAAAGTCAATAACTTATTTATTTGAAACTCAATTGGGTTATCAGCTGTTTAGAACCAATTATTTCCTATTAAATTAGTTGTAGAACTAAATCCTGATGCGATTTTAAAACTTGGAATGTAATTAAAATAAAAGTGCAAATCAAATATTTAGCTTCACAGTGTCTTAGAACTTTAAATTATCTTTTAAATAAAAAAAGAATTATCTAAATCGGGCAAGTATTAACTTTAGTAAGGGAGTGAATAAAAAGCAGGATTTTTTTAAAATATATAGATTATTATTCAAAATAAATTGGTTAACGAAATGGTATATACGTTGTTAGAATTTGATCTTGTAGAGGATTCTCTTATTCTGCTCTAAAAAAAAGTATATAATTTGATTTTAAGAAGGCACAGATTATGAGTATGTGTTGACTACTGCATATCTTTCTTTTAAATTTTGACGATATACGTTGAAAGGTAAATCCTTCATCAAAGTGTTTACATTCTAAGATTTACAAATGAAACCAATACAGGAGCTAAAGCTAATATTCTTCATGAGAAAACTGATAATACTTTTTTACAATTATTTAGATAACTTTTACTCTTATATTGCTATCTTCTAAATGTTATTAGGCCTATATGTCTTATATTTTTACTGTCAGGTACCTACTCTTCTTAAAGTTCATGAATAATTTATCTAACTAAACAAAGCTGACTCAACACATCTTTGAGTAAAGTGATCCAGATTTTATAATTAGCCGCACATTCTAACCTTGTCAGAGTTAGGTAAACCGCAACGTATAGAAGAAGCAGGTGTGCAACTAACAAGGGTTTCTGTATATGTAACCAAGTTCCACATCATAACTTGGAAGTGAAGCAACTTCTTAAGATAAATTTACATCATTAAGATATAAACTTCGATACTTGTTTTAACATTATAGCATAAGTTATTTTCACAGTTAAAATCAGGAACTAATTCGATTACTATTCTCAATCAGAGTTGAGTAATTAAAATACTACATTTATATAAATTGCTTAACATCTGAAATCCAGTGATTGTTATAAGTCATATTCAGAATAAGTATATTCATTATAAGTACAAGAACTTTGTAATCAATTATAGTTTGGTGTAAAACGATAACCAATAAACAATATTAATATATTACATTTATTCTGTCTGTTTTAATGGATTTTTAATTTATATGTATGGTGATACTGTAAAAAAATCTTTTTTTAATCTGAACTTTAATTTTTACAGGTATTACTGGTTTAATAAAATTTATTTGTTACACATGTGTACTTTCTAAAAGTAGCCTCCTGTTTTGAAGGAATGGATAAAAGTTACGGATTTTATTATATAGTTAAGATTGTACATCCACTTAAACTGATTGAGTCCCTAAATCATAATGTAGCATTATCAATACGTATTTCATGTCTTAATACATAGTAGACTTGAATAAATTAGTTTGGTTTTGTTTCAGATTTACCGTGAAGAAAGGTTCATCCACTGTTGTGACATTTCTTCAAATTAAAAAAGTAATTACTTTTTATTTTACTCGATCAATTTCCATTCCTTTGTCTTTGCCTTCTCTTAGTTTCTATTTTGGTAAGACAGTAAGTTTTTTTAATAAATACTCAGGACAGTATTTTTAAAACCTTAAAGTATCCTACATTGCATATTTTCGAACACACGTTCCAACAGTATATTCTGCAAATCTGTTTAGCAATTTTTTGCCAAATAATTTGCGTCACTCTAACATAATATTCGTTGTCTTTTCTTTAGTTGCATTAGGTCGCTCGTTCTCAAAATGTATATACCATTCTCTAACCGGTAACGTACAATAATAATTAATTATAACCATAAACCAATTAAAATTTGAAACTATAAAGAATAAACTTGTTTCTAAAATGAAGCGTGCTCATTTTTGGAATTGTAGAGTACATTGTACATTGTAGAGTTTAATCAAAACATTTTAGAAAACCCTTATATAAGTTTTGTTTACCATGGGACTCATAAAGAATATTAGTTTACATGTAAACAATCTTGAAATTATTTGTTGTTACATAAAATAACTATATTTAATTATATAATTAGGTGTTAAGTAATTTTATGTTTTAAGATCTGTATAACCTAAAAAGAAGAAAGCCTTTCAGTGTCCTGGTGATAACACATCCTAACCTCCTTTTTATTACATCTTTATACGTGCGCTGACCTCTTAGCGTGATCTATAAAGCTATGTCCTAAAGAATAATTAACATAGCAATTTTTAATACTATATAAATAAATGCTATTAACTTAAACGTGATATAAATTTAATTCAATTTTTTATATGCTCCGTTAATTTTTGTTTCAAATCATGATGCCAACCTTTTTTTTAAATGATTTTATGAATGATTATTTAAAACACATAATCCTGAAAGCTTTATAAAAAGAAACACTCAGGTTATTATTTTGTTATAAAGGAAAGCCTCAACTCTATGTATAAGTTTTCTTTAAGGGCAAAAACTATGGCCTTCATATTTAATGGCTCACAATTTTATTTTTTAGTATATATGTACGAAATTTCCAAAATACACTTACATAATAGTTAATATTTAAAACAAGTATGATACATGGCATATTTATTAAGTTTTTATACAATTATTTTAAAATAAAACAACACTGTATAGTTTTAATTAAACTAATTAAATTTATGGGGCTTACTCCAAATCATACACCAACATAATTTAAATATCCAAATTTGGAATTTCACATAATTTAATTACGTTCAACCTACATTTATGTAAAGTTGTTTGAAGTTTTCAGCTTTCAGTGTAAACTGCCTAATCCAAATAATATCCCAGGTAATACAATCATATCATAATGTCGTGAAAACACACATTTGGCCGTACGTCGCCAATCGGTTTCAATGGAACATCAATAATCCGTCCTAACGACACAGCGATAAGATAGGGAAAAAACGTTGCAACATTGTTGTAGATAAGGCGAAAGACGTATACAATTCGGCCCGATAAGAAGTGTAGTAGTCGGTGCGATTTCTTCATGGGGAAAGTAATATTTTAGTCAAAATCTCTTTGTAAATTTTTAAAACCTACAATTATAATGGTAAAGAGAAATTAAACTTACAAACTAAAAACACTATCTGCACGAGAAAGAAAATAAACAATACATAAAATTTTTTAAATTACGACTTATAGAAAGGAAATTTCTCTTCTTCATATAATAGCAACAACCCAATTCAGTTTTTGTCTGAAAATGTTTACTTTAATAAGAAATAATCAAATATCATTCATTTTAGCAACATGGTTTTAATAATATTATTATTTATACTTGCCTTAGCAATCCTTTTAGAAGTCTTATCGTTTACAGCTGTTTCACCTTTTAATTTTCAGGCATCATCAGAACGAATAGCACACAAAAAATACACTTCTCACAGTTACACTTATTAACAG
The DNA here is from genome assembly GCA_018207615.1 of Philaenus spumarius. Taxonomy (NCBI): domain Eukaryota; kingdom Metazoa; phylum Arthropoda; class Insecta; order Hemiptera; family Aphrophoridae; genus Philaenus; species Philaenus spumarius. Next base: position 93,864 of record JAGFPH010002387.1, on the reverse strand, counting down.
ACTAAAATGACATTTAACACATAAACAAATACAAACATAATAAATAAAAACAAAAAAGAACACTTGGTGAAACATTTAAAAAACTTATTGAATTTTTTCGAGTAACAGTATGCGACTGTGAAACAACTGTAAACGATAAGACTTCCAAAAGGATTACTAAGGCAAGTATAAATAATAATATTATATATAATAGCAATCGGATATGGCTACAAATACAACATTGGATGGTTTTAATATCTGTAAACTATATAATATAGGATTAAGTGTAAAACTTATTGATATGTGTGCCTGCAATTGTAACTTAATAATACTAAACGAAAATAACATGTTACAAATATCAAAGTTAGTTTGCTTATGTTTCACTGATGAAGTCGTTCTGTCCACAATATCATTACATAGGGTAGTAATAAATGTCTTCTTTATAATTTTAATTTTATATTTTTACGAACAGTTTAATTTATTGTGTTAAAATATTGTGTAAAACCTAAGTTAAACACCCTAACTTAATGCAATATTATACTTCTGTAATACAAAATATACATATTTTGGGTTAACTTTGTGAACTATAATTCATATTGTAACAAAACTACTAGGCTTAGTAATGATATTATGTTTTAGAATTTGCTGTTTAAGGGAAATTGTGATAAAGAGACAAACTAAAATAATAATTGAAAACTGTTTTTATTGAATTACATATGTATAAATATATAATTAAGAAATACACAAAAACTGTTGAAGCTTAAATCACAGGTTTATATAATAGATTACTAATTATATCTCCAATGTCTTTAAATTGTACAGTGAACGTTTACTTTACGAACTCTTAATAAGTGCACTTTAAAACATGCTTACTCTTACTTCTACACAATGTTAAACATAAATAATATATTTAATAAAAAAACAGTGCCTGCAATGAATTCAGCTGATCCAACAATTAAAACAGCTGTACTAATTCAGATCAATTAAAATAATACTATTAAGTGACATTGCAATTTAAATGTTTTTTTAAAATAAATATATAATACATAAAACATGTGCAACCAATGATAGAAAGTGTTGCATCCTTCTACCCAAAGAAAGTCTGCCGTTAGTATACCATTCACTTGCAGAACTTATACATTATTTAAAGCATTCAAATGGGTGTAAGTACTACAAACATGAAATTCGTATTTATTAAAGGGTCTAACATTACAAGAAGGGAATCTATGCCACAAAGTCAAGTGTTCTAAGCACAGCCTAAGTGAATAATAATATCCTACTATTCCATAGATGGTTTTAGATGAATTATAAGTGATGTTTGAAAACGATAACAATTTTCGGTCTCTCAACATGAGGAATCAGTACACAAAATGTAAGAGTAATTATTTAACTTAAAATCTGTATTTAAGAAAAAATAAATAGTTCAGTCACTTCTTATCCCAAGTTTATTATCATAAAAAATACAATCTTTATCGCATTTCTTGTATTAAATGTAATAGTCTGAGAATTGTTAATATTTAAAGATTAGAACTTTACTCTAAGTTGCATAAACTATAAATAAATGAAATAGTTGGAATAGCTTGCTTCTAAATTAGTTTTCAAAACTATTTAAAACATTAACACATTTTATCTCCATTAAACAACTTTTATACAACAAACAAAATGTCAAAAAACAAAAAACTAAAAACAAACACTTTAATAAAATAATTTTAACTAGGTACTTTTATCATTTTAAATTACCTCATAACAATATTTGTAAATATTAATGATCATTATTTAAGGTTTATTGCATTTACTGCAACAAAATAACTCCAGCGTTAAATATTAGATTGTATTGCAGATTCCTTCCTCTTTCACTTTATCAGTTAGGTTAGGTAACAGTTTGGAGGTTAGTTGCCACAAGTAATACATTATTTTATTTTGTCACGCTCATGAAAACCAATCATTCCTAGTTGTTCAAAATGTATTAATATATTATTCATAAAAGGTTTTCCCAACTATTCCTACCAATTTCAGCTAAATAATGAAATTTTTATTCATGTTTGTGATAAAATATAGAATTACTTAACAAAAAACAAAACATACAAATATATTTGCAATTAGTTTGCCTAAAGTACCTTATATATTGAGTGTATTTTGAGAAAGTACTTTTAAAATATAAGTCAACAAACTGTTATTCTACAGAATACTATAGGTACTATCAGTAATTGCATATGATTAAGTAAAACCAGGTGCTACTTATTTGTAGAAACTTTGTTGTATAATTGTGTTACTTAAATTTACAATCTGAAGAAAGGGTTAGCAAGTTTAAACTGTTATAATTTTTTTTTAAAGTTAACGACAATCTTTAGAGATAAAACAAACCACGTTAATATCGTTTTAAACTTTCTTTAGGAAGTGAAATTTAAAATCATTTATACAAGGCAAAGTAAACTAAATTGATTATACTTTCAGCTTTAAACTGGTTTTTATTTTTATTTTTTGTCAAAGAAAAAATTACATGTGAAATATAACAAAGAAAGTTTATTAAATTGATAACATTTTAACGAAGTGTTTACTGTTTATGTGAACATTTACACTAACCTTGGCGAGAGTGCTGTTGGCCAGGTGACGACGCGAGCATAATCAGGCTGTTGGTGTTTGTTAATAAACTAAGCTTGGCCAAGAGAAGTTTTTACAATAAAGATTTATAAAAAGTATACCTCACCGCTTAAACAACTTTTAAGAAAAATTTCTTTGTGGTAATTGGAATTTCCATTAAAAACACTGACGTAAAGAAAAATAGAAACTTCATAGAATTCTCGCAAATGCGATTTCAGTTGCGAACCTATGTTATAAGAGCAATCAATGCAGGTGGACATGAAATCAACATATCATATGGAAAATATATTATCATCATAATAGTGTATACAAGTTTTACTTTGTGAATCTACAATATCATATAAAATACAAACATTAAATCATACAATAAATTTCGATAGGTATAAACCATCACATTCACTTACAGACCAAAATAAACATACAAACTACTTTCTTACTACACTAACATATTATATGCAACAAAAACGTATTGAGTTTATTTTTAACTGCCAAACCGTACAAGTGGTTTTATAAAATTGTATAGTGCATTTTTATACTATAATAAGATGTAAGTGCAAGATAGTAAACATAATATTTGTGAATTTAAAAAACAAATTTAAAGAGAAACAATTTAAGTCCCTACCTTGTCAGACTTAGCAATTTTAGAAAAATAATTCCACTTACATATTTCACACTTTTAATATGATAATGGGTAAATTGGAGCTATAAAATTAAATTGTAAACTGTGTCTATATCAAATTTAAGTTTTGTATACGATGCAAAGTGATGAAAACCAATAAAGCCTAATTTTTTGGAGTTCGATATGTTTAAACCATTGCCTTGTACAGTGTAGAGTAAACAAAACTCCTTAATGAAACATAAACAACGATACAAAACAATCTATATCAAACAACTATATTGTTAAAGAAAATAATATACAAACAAATTTAACAAACAACAACCAGTTATTACAGATGTAACTAAAAATATTAATAATGGAAATAAAACAATGTCATATTTTAAAATGTGTAAAAAAACAGATATAAGTATATACTTAAAACTAATGAATATGGAATACCTAATATGCTTTGTATGTAAAATAAAACATCGATAAAGACACATTCTTAATATGAAAAATTAACATTAAAAGACCCTAAATCATAATTTAAAATACTGTTGTGCGAATTTCAAGATTTGATTATATTTCTATGTAGTTCTTATTGCACTGACAATAACATATTCCCCCTGAAATTAAAAATAAACTTTAGGAAATGTTCTTATATACTTGAAGTGTGTATAAACTTGTATACACATGTTTTGTTTAAGTGTTGCGGGTATGTATGTTTTACTTGGCACCTAGCCAGCCATACGTGCGTTACTGCTTGAGAACCTGATGAAATTTTTTACAGTCACTCAATGATTAAATCAAAATCACGCATTATAAAATTAATCAAATTCCAATTTTATAGAAATTTTTAACTAAAAATAATATCAGTTAATAGTAAACGGAATTATTTCGGAATATTGATAACATACTGTAAACTTCTGCCCATACAAAGTGATAACAATATGTTATATTAATTATGTATGTCACCAGGAAGTGATTATTGACTAATAGTGAGAACATATATATACAAGATAATAGCGAGAATATATATTAGTATATAAATTATTGTTATAATTACATTAATTTATTGGTTTGATGATGGCAAATTTACGTTACCTGACAAATGGCATGCATAATCGTTTAAGATGGATTAAATACGTCAAATGTAAAAATATTTACAATCACAGAACTGTTTACATAAACAGACTTTACACTACTTAACTGAAAACCACTTTACTTCAGACGAAGCCGTTTACAACTCGAGTTTAATCTGTAACTTTACTGAACCCTTTACTGGAATGTTGTGACAAAGTTTTAGATGATAGTTTAAGATGAATTCGTTGCATGAAGTTTCTGGTAAACGACTTTTGTAAGTTTTATTAAGACACTATACTGTAAAAGCTAAGGATTATTTGGCTTAAAAATATAAAATAACTATTTGTAAATAGGTACAATAATAAGCATGTTTAAAGCAATATGTGAATATCTTTAAAAATACAAATTCAAAGAAGAAAGTATTCAAATAAGAAGTAAAACTTAAACATTGTTTCTTAAATGTTTAAAACTTAAGAAATAGCCTGCCAATGAAAACAAACGTTGTTTTCTATTTATAAATTTAATAGTATTTAAGCTTTAAAATGTATTGTACATTAATTAACTTACTAATGTGGAGAACTATAGTTAAATAACATTTAATTGGATCAAAATTCAGTTCTCATTTATAACTATCACAATGTAACATTTATTTACATATTTACAAAACAAGCTCAAATTCACTAAAACTATAATTCGTTATATATAGCAAACTATTCCAATTACTTTAAAACTACAAACTGTAGCATATTATTAAAAAGCAATACTTATTAATACATAACATACTTGTAGGATAGCTATGGACAAAAAATTTTCTTATGTGCTAGAGAAAATATATAACAGGAAATGTTATTAAATTTGAAGTAACGAAATTTTAATAGTAATTACCTTACGCATTTGTTATTAAAGTTATACATTTCAGTTGTTAATGTTTTGATTTGTTTTCTTTTTTATGTAATTACGGCCGAGATATTTCATACAATCCTAAAACTGAATGACAGTGCTTCATTGTATTAATGAATTGACACTAGCAAATGTTTAAAATTATAATAAATAATTGTATGCTCTAACGCTATACCTTAGTTTAAAAAAATAATATTGTTCTCAGTAGACCATATATTTGTAAGGGTTAAAAATAACAATAAATCTTTAAACTGACATGATTGTAAGGATTGTGATACATTTCAATTAAAAAATGTAATTTAATAAACAACATGTTGTATTTATTTAAAATTGTACCATCTCTTCCAGTAACTTATTATATTTCATTTTACTAACATTTTACAATTGCTTTTGTTATTAAAGGCAAAGCTTTTAGTATTGTATACAGTACATTACTTATTAGGTTAATCATACTTTGAGAACGTATAAAACACATTTTTTTCTGAAATTATGTTGCTTGGTTGTTTAAGATTTCCCTTGTTATATTATGTTAAGTAGAAAGAATACTTAATTTCAATTAACAAAGTATTCTTTTGAAAATCAAACAATTAAAATAACATGTTCATTTATTAATAGCAATTTCGAAGCCACATCCTACGGACAATTGGCATTATTTAAAAAAAATTTCAGTGTTGTTTTGCCTTTTCGAATTTGTGTATATTATTACATCTAATTATTAAAAAAAAGCAATTCATTTATGATAATTACTAAGTATTTATTTAATTTAATATGGTCCTAGTAAATTATAAATAAATTTCTACAAATTTGACCAATAGGCTAATACTCAACCTTGGCTACCAACATCTACAACAAAATTCTTAAATCGGTTCTTGTTTAATGATAAATCATTAGAACTTTAACTAAATTGCATGTTGTAAAAATGGTGTTCACTTTTTAACCCTTAGTACCTGAGTTAAGGCCCTGTTTTGAATTATATATATTTTAAAATATTTGGAGGAGCTCCTTGACTAATCGTATGTGGCTTATAGTAAAGTACCCAAGAACATTTTTTAGATTTGTTTATTTTTGAAAAACTTTTGACGTGACTCCTATATAATTATGTAGGCCTACAGTTTGTTATGTAGTTATTGTCTCATATTTTCTGGGATTGTTTGTGTGTAGAAAGTAAACACCAAATTACTGTTAATTTGTCTAAAACCTTTTCGTTTATCCTACTATGGCCAAAATGCTGTTTTATTAATTAAAACGCATAGCCTATATCTAAAAAATTACTTATTGATTGACTTAACTTGAATATTTTCACGGCCGTTTAAATCTTTTAAACTGAAATAACGTAAAAATTTCAACAATAACTTTTTTTAAGCAAATTTAATTCTATTTCAATAAGTTTTTCGTTTTGAAATTGGTTTTTAGAATAACAGGCAGGGCACGCCCCTCTTGGCGACTATGTCCAGAATCGGAAGGCAATGCTATAATGAAATAAAATGAATAATATTTCATTCCATTCATAAATTTAATCAAATGCATTTAATTTATTTTGACTCACAAAATTATGCTATTGTATTACATTTATTCTATTGGTAAGTTTTTTTAAGAGTTGTCTTAGTTACTAAATTTTTTCTTTCCATGTGAACCAATTAGTTAACCAAATCATCCGATTCGAAAACTGATTTTCGACTAATAAACTGTGATTTTTTTCTTCTTTGAACCAAGGAACAATCCCAGAAATTATTTGACAAGAGTTACAAAACAAACTGTATATTTGTTTGTGTTTCTTATTTATATGTGTAAAAGAATTGAAGAGTTTATATTGAGGTAATCTCTGGACTGATTTACCTTACAGCTTAATGTACAGTGTAAGCAACAGTTTGTAAAAAAAAAGAATTATCATGTAGGCCTACACTAAATTTAAACTAAATACTGAAATATATTCTAAATCACAGTTTGTAAAGCTTTGAACAGTAACTTTATTATATTCTGCCTTCTTCAAACCCTAACGAACCCCTTCAGTTTGTTTTCTGCTGATTGTTTTACGATTGTAAGTACTGTAATTTGATATTTTGTTTATCAGGAACTTTGCAGAGTCAATTGTTTTATTGATTAATCATCTTAAACCAATTCAATTGATTGTCTTAATATAAAGTATAGAAGTAAAAAAAAAGAATTCTAAGACAGATTTGTGATCGATTATAAATTATAAATATATTACTCTTTGATTAAAACAAAAAATGGTTGGTTTTAATATTTAAAAATATGTCTTATGCAAATATGTATTAGTTTTAGAAATCATATTTTTGATTGCATATAGTAAAAAGGGTGTTTGTTTTTCTTGTAATTTATAATTTGTTCCAGTAACAAAAGATAAATATCAAAATGAATTATTTTATTGCATAACTTAATTATATTATGCATTAAATTCCTTGCAAACATACAGTAGTTTATCACAATTTGTGCTGTAGAAATATGTGTGCACTAGTGCAATTATCTAATTCCTTTATTCAGTTTCAGGAAATAGGTTGGTGTATGTTCACTACCTATCCTGAATATTGAATATTGTTGTAACTATATTATTACAATACAACATGTTTTCAGTAGTTTACGGTTTGATTCCTCGACTTTAAAATTTAAATATTCATGTAACAATGTACTTAATATTGTTGAGTTACGTACATTTTTATAATTTATGGCTTTGTAGTTCAAAACAGTTAATGCATACATAATGTATACAATTTTATAAGTCTCTTACTTTGTATTGAGTTTTACTCCTAACGCTAACAGAAAAAGCAACAACAAATAAGGAACACTTTTATGCAACACATTAATAAAAGGACTACTATTTCGTAATCATATTTGTTTGTTTATGGTATCATGGTTTCGCTGTAGATTCTGTTTTACCGTTACTTAAATACATTTTTGGTATTTAAATAAATACTAAAATATCATCAACAATGCTTTCAATTTTGGTGATAATAATTGTAATTTATAATATTCGTCTAATTCTATAATATATAAAATGTCGAACCGTGTTTGATTACATAAATTAAAATTCTATACTTGCATAGCATTTTCAAAAAGTATAAACACGAAACTTGAATAATTCAGTATAAACTACAGTATATTCATAAAGTTTATTTGTATACTGAACAACTATAAATCTGTTATCAGGTCAACACATTTAATAAACCTAATCAATTATAATTATTTATTTTATAGCCTAGAATTTAATAATCAACTGTAAATAGGTATTTTAAAAAGTTGTTCTGATTAATGTCTTCACTGGTTTATATACATTGTGTGCTTACTATACTCCAAGAAACCTCATTTTATAATATAACCACGATGGGGTTGAGTTTGTGGTTATTTAATGATCATTTTCATATTTTTCTTTCAATTTTGAAAAAACTTTTTAAAAGACAATCCTTCATCAATGTGTTGGAAACACATTCCTATAAGTTGGACTCTGATATGTTTCCATCTGTGTTACAAAATAAAGTATTATACCTTAAATAATAGGCTACATATTAATTATTTCCTTTGATTATTACTGACTTATCTGTGATTTTACTAACTTAAATGGGCTTTTACATATTATAAACAAAGTATTTGTATTTTGAAGTCGAAATTCCCGCAATTACATTCTCTGATTAACAAGGAAAACAAAAACGTAGGAGCTGAAGAAAAAACGTACTAGACTAAACTTACCTAGTTTAAATTAACTCTTATAGTTATTTGATTGTATAATCTTTTAAAGTTTGCCTATGGATCGCAAATAAAACATTCGCACACCCAAGTTTAAATAAACAAATTGTTTAGTTAAATAATCCAGATTTTCTAATTATCCGTACATTGTAACCTCGATGGGGTTTACAAGTTCCAAAGTATAAACACAGGTGTACAAACAAAACGGATTTCTGTAAATGTTTAACAAAGTTCATCATCAAATCTTGAAATAGAAACAACTTCTGAAGTTCTATATAATTAAAAGCAATCTGATTACATGCAATCCTACTTACCATGGTTTATTGTTCAAACAGAAAGTTAGTTTCATATTTCAAAACCAAAGTAATTTAACTAGGACGCTTTTGGAAATTTTCAAAACTTTAAAATGATCCAGGCTTAAATGTGTACAAGTACAGAATATTCATCTTACAATTTTAATTATTTTATTAGATTAATAAAACGTGGCGATTGCATAATTAGTGAAAACCGTCACCACCAAGAAATGGTGGAATAAATATTTTACATTTTTATTAATTACCTAATCAAATTAAATCAATCTGTATTATAATTCTTAATAAATAATATACAATGTTTTACACAAACTAACTAATCTTATATTAACGATTCTAAAATCTGAATCTTCATTGTCAGAAGATACAATTTACACTCATACAACAAAGTACAAAACACAACCCTTAATTAACTAAACGAAACAAAAATTAAAACATAAAAGTTTCATATACAAAAATGTGTATAAAAATCTTTGAAAGTTACAGTCAAGATATGGTAATGTGAATTTAAAACGATATTTCAGCAAATGTTTTGTGACTGACTAATCAGTCATTGCTGAAGAGAAAACTTTGTCTTTGAAACCCGTTTGAACTAATGCACGTAGTGAGATTCTGTGCTAAAATCTTATTCCATCAAGTATTATTATAGCTCAATACGTTAGAAGCCTAATTAGTTGAAAATAATGATTCTGAAATCCAATATTCATGAATGAAGACATTTAACATAGTGAAATAGCAGTAATGAAAAAATCGCAATGTTTTTGTAAATTCTGCAAAATTTATTGAGTCTTATCAAGTCTACCAAGTACCTTCGGTCATTAGTTTAAATCGTGTTTTTACATCTATTTCACTTTTGTATAATATTAGAGGCTCTTATGAAAGTGTTATTCATTTGTAGCTAATACATTTTCCAATTACCATGTAATTACACATTGTGTTTAAAATAACTAATTTTGGGACCTAAATAGATTTAAAAAGGAAGCAGATGATAGTTGCATTACCTGTGGAGCAAGGATAGCAATAATTCTCACGGCCTTTGAATGTAAGCAATGGAGACCCTACAGGGAAGTAATAGAGAAAGTAATAGGGATTTGGAATCTAACAAATAGATCCCCACTATGTTGGCCAGAGAAGAAACTTTGGAATTGGTCGACAATTTTGTAGTAGAGGGAGTGAAGTTTATGGAAGAAGACAAAACATAGCAGATATGTGTAATCTCTAAAGATAAAATATGAGGAAAAATTAAATCCTGATTGGTCAAGAAGTTACTTTATTGTGGTTCATTGGACACCGCATAAAGAATACCTTAGGCTCAAGAGGGGGGTGGGTTTTATTTGATATCTCTTAGACAGTTAAGGAGAGACTCACACTTCGTGTGCATTTCCCTCCCAGTTAAATAAAATACAGAACAAGTAACGATGATAAATCTATGTAGAGCCTGAAGATAATAACAATTACACCAAATTATAAACAACTTATTTTTTGTTGTTATTATATAAACAACCATTTTATATAATAACTATTAAGGATATCATTCCTTGAAAATATAACATTATGTTCAGATTATCATTTTAGACTGATCCAGAGATCTCATCCAGACATTCTCATCCTTCTATCTTTTAAAAGCAAAAAATTGAAATCCTTGGCTCAAAAAATCAATACTTTATCACAAGCAACATCACCACCAACACCACTAGATATAAACCTAATTTAGTAAGTTCACTGATTTTTGTTATACAAGCATTTTTATCTTCTGTCCTGTACTATTTGAAAGTCTTACCTTAACAACATAATGACATCATTAGTTACTATAAGTATTAGAACTATTAGTGAAAGGAGGTCCACTTTCCATAAACTATGTACATTGTAGGCAACACAACATATATCAAAATTATAACTTAAAAACGGAAATTTATTATCAATCACTGTTAATCTTCTTACAACCACTGTTCTGAGTTCTTCAACCCCCCACAAACTCTTTCCTTTTGTTTTCTGCTAATTGTTTTACAATTAATTTTAAAGATACTTAATATTTAGTGTAACAAAAAGCAGAATTATATGTTTTGTTGTTGAATAATCTTAAATCAATTATTGATGATTAAGTATGGGCCAAAACTAATTGCAAAAACGAAGGTTTTAAGTTGATTTTCTCATCAGTCATTTGGAGATGTTTATAAGACTTCAAGAAGTATTAGTTTAAAACCAAAGAAAATTTGGTTTATAATATAGAAGTCAATGAATAGAATTATTGGAACGAAGTTACTTAACGCGGGTTGCGGTAGGAGTTAACAAATAGAAAATGTAATGCGTAACGAAAATAAGTGTTATTAATTGGTTGCTATGGCTATGACAAATATAAAATACTAGTAACGAAAAAGCGTTAACAAATTGGTAGCTATGGCAATGAATGTAAATACATTCAAGAAACATGTGTTTTGGTTCATCAATTTAAAAAGAGACGACCGGTTCCATCCGGCGTAATTCGGATAATTATCGTCAAGCGCTGAAGTACATTCAATAAACATTAAATGTCCGTTCATCAGTCTAGGAAAACCCTAAAATTATTGTGTGTACGTTTCCGTTAAGGCAGGCAAACAAATTTAAAATACACACAATAATTTTAGGTTAGGCCTAGATTGATGAACCAATATTTTAAGTTTATTGAATGTATTTAGAATGAAAGGACATTTAACTGTGTTTACCGTCTTAGCTTTAATGTTATAGTCAATTCTACACCTTTATTATAATAATATTAAACGTAAGGAAACGGCAAATATTTGTATGAAAAACAATCTAATAATAAACGGAAATTGAAAGATTAAAATTATGTGTGTAAGGTGCCATTAAGGCTGGTAATAGAATTGAAGAAAAGGCGTGATGAAATTCGTTCCTGACGGGGGTCCCAAGACCGCACAAATTTACTTTTTTATTTTTAAGAATTAATAAAATTTTAATAACAATTAATTAGTAACAAAATAGTTGATTTTTCTTGCAATTGATATGTTTACTTATTAACAAACAAGTTAATGATTATAAACCTCTGCAGTAAAGTAAATGAATATATAACATTTTAAATAAATATCATTAGACATTTCTGTACACAAGAATTGGCTCAAGCAACTACAATAGACTTCGCATAAACCTGTTACATAGTTCTGGTAGCGTTTAAAACAAACTCAAAATTGTGTAACAAATTATTAAAATAAAAGGAAATGTTTTGTTTATAAAATAATATTATACTAGGCAAAATCATGCGTGAGCAATCGAGTCATGCAAATGACTCCAGAACCCAAATGCAAAAAAACATTCTTTTTTTATTGTATTAATTAAATTGGTAAACTACATGTTGCATTTCAAAAATTAGTATTTGCCTTTATAAAGATTTAGACACCAAACCCTATTACTTAAAATATTTAAAAGTTATTTGTGGTTAAAAAATAAGTTGGTAATTATTTTGTGTATGATTCAGTTTTACCTGACAATCGTACTTAAAGTGCTAGTATTTTAAACTTGATCAAATGTTTAAATGGATGGACATAGACAAATATAATTAAAGCTCTTCTTGTATTTTAGGTATACATTTTCAATACATCTGGTCACAAAAATATTTTTAGAAAGAATCCACACTCTTGATAGCTTGTTATTTAAATCATTCTCACTCACCCCTTATGTTGTAATTATAAGCGGATAATTAATTACGTATAGCAGGCATACCACTATTATTGAAGAAAATAAAAATGGTAATGAAGTTAATATTACATGTGCATTTATTTTAATAAACAAATTTTATATTTGCTTATTTATTTTAGAATTTAGTAATCAGAAGACAAATTTAATCGATAATCATATTCTCAATTCTTCAATAGAATTACTATTTTTAAAAAAAATCTGTTATTTCAGCAGTCCCATTTGTACTGTTACAGTTTCGAATCCAGTTGATGGAGTAATAACATGTGGTTCATTTTACTAAAGAAATTTCGTGTTTTACAATTTAGTATCCAGAATTTTTTTGTTTACTATATCTTTAACATGTTTACTATATTCTAGTTAGACAAATGAAAGAAGGTGAGCAGAGTATTGGTTTGGTACATTGAATGAAAATTTATTACGTTTAAACTTACACAATGGTGTTGGATATTTAAATTGTAGCAGACTGCACGAAGCCTTAAACCACTCGGTAACTCTTCTTTAAGTAATTAATAACAAAACACACAGGTTGGTTAGTTTATTATAAAGGTTAGTTAAATTCACATTCTCTGTTATTTTTTAAATACCAGATATTTCGCATAACCTGGTTTTTGATGATATACTTTCTCATCAAGCTAAAGGTTGTTTACACTCAAATCACAAAACCTAACTACATTGTATTTTTATGTACATCATTCATAAAATTACTGTGTTCTAGGTAATATAACACCTAATTAATTATTACATCTATTAGGAAATATTATTTCTCTACAACATTATGATAAACTCAATGTAACAGCACATGCAAATATTAGTGTCAGAAACGACCATTAGACAAAATTTTCCATAAAATTTTATATTTTATATTTTTTAAATTTATTTAAATTTAAAATTTTTTATATTTTTAAATAAAATATATTTATATTTTAAATTTTATATTTCATTCCCGATATAATTAAGATCACCTTTTTCGATTTAAAAGTAAAAGGCGCCTATTTCCCACAGAAGCCAAACTATATCTGTAAAGACCGTAATTGATATAAAGAATGTTATATATAAATAATAATTACTATTTGAAAAGAGTATAGTGGAGGTATTTTAAAGCCATGGATCTTTTGAATGAACTTCATAACGAGATCAGTAATTATCCAACATTGTTTTCAAGTAAAAGAATTCTAACAATAATATATTCAATTATTTATCTTCGAAAAACTTGTACATTCTTGACTTGTATCATATATAATTTAAACACAAAATTACCATTCTGCAAATGTAACCAGTCTAAGAAACTAGTAAGCTAATGAGAAAAATCTCTGGTAGAAATCTCTGGAATAAATCTGGTAGATTTATTATATACACAACAGAAATACATTATTTAAAAACAACTGACTTTATCTAGGCCTAACTTACTATGCTGACGTGGATTTTTAACACGATAAATGTGTTCAATTAAAATCATTCATAGATTTTGAAGTTATTAATATTACAGTGAAAAAATTAATAATAAAATATGTTTATATGTTACACGAAGTTGCACGATTGTTTCCAAAGTTAAACGAATAGGTATTTCTTCTTTAAATTTGAACAAACGAATATATTATATTGATAATAAAAGGTTGTATTTATATACAGTTAATAATCTCAAAGCAAATCTTATAACGTATTATAGTATACATTAGTTGTATAACTCGTATTTAAAAAAGTAAATTTCACAAGAGTTTATAATGGTTGAAGTTGTAAACATAACCCCAAAGTATAATCTACGCTGGGTTTTGTTTAAGTATTACAGATGATGGGTGAAATCAGCTGTTATATATATGTTACTTAGGAACGCACCTACGTACGTATATATGTACGGACGTACACTCGCTCGCTTTTGTAGGAGTTGATGATATTTGTCAGTTTGATATGAAAAATATAGATTTTTCATCATTCATTCATGGTCAAAGATTGTCATTTCCGTTACTAAACACATAAGTGCGTGAACATGTAAACACGCTGTAATTGACCGTTATTATAAACTAATATACATTATTTAAGACATGTTACTTTATCTTGTAACACAAACGGAAACATATTTACGCCTCATCAGAGCCCACCTTGCAGGAATTTGTTTTCAAACTCTGTTGTAGTATTACCTCCCAACATACTTCGTCAGTCAAAATTGAAACGGAAAGATATGCAAGAACATAAAAGTAAACACAAACTCACCCCTTGCGTTGTCATAAAATGAAATGAGTTTTCTTGGCGTAGAGTGAGTAAATCCTCTGCAAGATGAAATACTGAATTCGTATAAAGTATTTTGTTAACATATTTATTTTAATATTTTCCAATAATAAATTTAATCTAAACAATATTGAAATTATTAATGAAACTCAACAAAGATAACATACTTAAGCTATAAACATATCATTGTCAATAGTGTTATTGTTAAATAGGATTAATTTCTTGCAAAACGGAATTACATTGAAATAATAAATCTTAGGCTATTACAGTAAATCTTGAATTGCTTATGTAATAAAATAATCGCACATGGTTCAACCGTTTACATTCAAAAATTAAAGCTATGGCAGTAGTTACAAAAGTAGTTCTAATAAATATAAATAATTCATTACTATCATTAATAAAATATTAACCACAAAGTGTAACCAAAGTACAAAGACATAAGTTAAAACTTTATTTACAAAAGTTCATGTTTCCTATTCTTATGTTGTATTAATAAAATTTATTTGTCTCTTATTTGTTATATTTTATGTCAAGGTGTGTTAACTTTCCCCGAATAAAAATACATGGCATTTCTAATAAATATAATAACAAAAACCATTTTGTTGTAAAATTATGATCATATAAACGTAGAACTACAATGTACACAAGTAATTATTTAGCCTCGTTCAAGTTGAAGGATCTGACTATACAACTAATGAAAACGTGTCCGCATTATGATATCAAGTTTACATAGTTCAAGACATGCAGAGAACATTTTTATAGTTTCCTGAACGTCTAGACAGGAAATACATGATTTCCCTTGTGAATGAATATCTAAACAGCACAAATTGTGATCAAACTTGTATAGCAAAAATCCTAAAACTGCATGAACTTAAATGTATACTAGTAAACGTGCAAAATATTTGATAAAATAATGTATTGTTTCCAAATCGATGACAAAACGCTTTTGATTCAGAATACATTTTCGTCCAATACTGTATTAATAATAACTGACGAACTAGGCAAATAGGATAAAAATTTATGATATCAAATAAAATATAAAATATTTACATTTTCTATAACAATTATTTAAATTATTCAGAAAACATTCTAGACAACCTTTATTCTATAACACTATTTATTTATCTTCTGTATTGTTGTTGTAAAGAATTAAAAAAAAAAATTATATTTCATTTAATATGTTATAGCCATACAATAAGAATGCGTATAATTTATCTATAATTTAGCATTCGTGGCTGTTTAGTACTCTACTGGTCATGAAAGGTTTTCAAAATAATTTCGAAATTGACAGTAAAACCCCAAATTCAATATTATTGGAATTACTGCAGTTAAAATATTAGATCAAACATTATTGTTAGTTGTATGCACACACTTCACAGCAAAAATATGGTATATTCTAAATTTTGTGGAAAGTGACGCAAATATGTTTTCCATGTTGTAGTGTTTGTTTTTGAGAGGTTCTCCTAATTTCACTTTTCATCAACTAATATATATTTTCTTATTTTTGTGGTTTTTTGTTGTTGTTTTTAATTTTTATTGTTTATATAGCTGTTATATAAATGTATTGTTGGAGAGATGATGTTACTAATATGGTTTTGGTCAAACTGCTGACAGTATTAAACCTTCGGTAAAAGTGTCAAACTGAAACTTCTACGGTTTATTTTGAACTTAAGTAAACACAAAGTTATTGAACAGCAATACATTATGCATTCCTCTTCTTACAAGCGACATGCAATGTAACTTTTTTAGAATTTACCAAAGTACTTTGCTTTTATCTGAAAATTTAGAATAGTTGGTGATACTTTTTCTGAATAAATTAAACATTATTTATTTGGAATAGTTAGAAATGTGATTTTGTATTTTCTTTAATCAATTATTTTTTATAATCTTAAAAACATTTAGGCCTACACTAAACCAAGTCCGCTAACAAAATATTTAAGACTTTGTATAGCACTGCACTGAAAAAACTCTATCCTTGCAGCAACACAATTAATGTTGCGGTAAAAGAAATATTTGTTTACGGGTCAGCAGGGTGTAGTTAGCTTTACGGTTAAAGTAAGCTACTGTTGATCTCTTGATATTATAGCAATGTTATTAACTTAGCAGCAAATGTAAGTTCAACAGTAAGCCTAATGTTTCTATGACATTAAGGCACTACTAACTATGTCGCAAGGCTAGTTAATGTAGTAGTGAATATAAACTAATGTAGTTATAACATTAGGTAGAGTGTTTAATATTGTAGTGTTCCTTTACTGGTAAGTTAGTTGTTATTGTCACAAAAATAATAAAATTAGGCAATACATCTACAAAATATTACACTCATATTAGTTATTGTAATCATAAGAGTAATTGCTCTGTGTGTTTCGGTATAACAAACGTCCTTGCAAGGTTAGTTGATGTAGTGATGAACTTTATACTAATAAAGTTCTAACACTAGTTAAGATTGTAATTACTATATAGTTTGTGTATTGTAACAATAGTTATTTTTGTCACAACAGAAACAGCTTTTCTTAACTCCGATATTTTATTTCGAAATTTGTCGACAAGCTTTCCCCTGCATACTAACTGTCGAGGTCCTCCAGTTAGAGGAGGTACATAGTAAGAGTTCTGGAAAAAATAAAAATTAAGTGTAAGATAACTATAAAATATATTATATAATATACATAGTTATTAATGTATGTAGTTATTTACATAGTTAAGGACATAACATTTTTACTGTATCTTAAAATAAAGAATTCAAGCTTTAAATTACAACTTTTAAAAATGTTTACCTAAATTTTATGTTTAAAGCTACCGTATTTGATAATGAGTTCATTACTTTTAATTTAATTAATTACTGCGACATTTCCTACCGAAGATGGATATTTATTATCTTGAGTAGTAGTTAAGCTAGTTTGAAGTTACTTTTTTGTTAGTAAAAAACATTCTTGGTTTTAATAATTAGTTAACAAGGGTTGATCAATACTCGTAAACATCGTAAATTATTTTAAATACATAAATTATTTCAAATATCAGAATAATTAGTTCTGATAAAAGTAATCAAAATTCATTATCCAAATATTTGTATATGCTATTTTTAGGTTTTTGAAGAACATCAAAATATTTAAAAAATAATAAAATAAGGCTCTGCCATTTCAAATGTAAAAATTCCTAAAACAATTCATGTTAATTGACTGATGCCGTTGGCAGTCTAACTGAGGCTTTAATGGAAAATTACTTCTTAAAAACCACTCCTACATATTAAAAATTCATTCACACATTTTTAAACAGCTAAACAACCAAACTGAATCTTATAGAATATTTTTTTTAACAAATCGTTAATTTGTTGTAAGATGTAGTTGTTATTAATAAATATTTTAGCGAAATGCCTAACGTACAATTATGCTAGGTTGTTAATTTTCTTTCTTTGAGCCTTATATTTTTACTTGAAAAGATATAATATGAATGAATTGTCTGTAGTTGTATGTAGTAATGTTAAATCAGTTAAATGGAAGTTAGGTACTAAAAAATAAGTTCATTTACATAGATTTCCTCCATATTGGATAGGGCAAGTATATCTATTTCATTTTCTGAAATGAAAGTATATTATTTGTTAATAAACTAATTATGTGTAAATAGATTACTAAAATGAATTTTAAATATTTACCATAATGATTATTAAAACAATAATTTAAAATATATAGAAAATAGATTAGTTATATATCTTTAAAATAGTATGACAAAGTTATGTATAACTTCAGGCAACCTCCCATAACCTGTAATGAAATTTTAACATTGAATATATACCGTATTTACTATGGTAGTTTTTAAAATTACTGCATCTAATCATAATACTGTATTAACTTATGTATTTACCTGAACTTACCTTTAAAAATTGTAATATAATTTTGAAATCCCCATGACGTCAACAAAGCTTCTACATGTATGTATAAAGATCCATGTATGTTGAAAAACAAGAAGATCGACAACGAACCAGTTTAGTTATAGCTGTTTGATGTGGTCTTTGTTGTTACTTATTAGTCTACCGAGTACTAAAGAGAAACTGAATTCGAATTTCGTAAAAACGTGAGAAACTGTAATTGTGGACAGGGTAACTCTAAAACAGGAAAAGGCTACCGTCTAAAGGATGTAAAGCGGATGCAACCCAGTTCACTGCATAAATAACCGCCTTTATGCCTTGTAAGTAAGCTAACATTGTGAACATATTAAGATATTGTTTTCATTCCGTTTTTTAGATGTATATTACGTTAGATTTACCTTATAGTTACATTAACAAATTTAGTGACTACAATCATCGCCTTTACGTATATTAAATTAACTATGGCATTTTACTACATTAGAGTTTACAGTAAAACTCAACATTAAAAAAACCTTACAGCAATACAAATATTTCAAGCTCTAAAGTAACCATGACATTTTAAATGTTACCATGACAGAAAAACTGTTAACATTAATTTTAACTTTGCAGTACGGTTAGAGTTTTTTCAGTGTGTTTAAAACTATCTTGTAATTAACTTGAAAAAGAAAAATCTTATCAATTCATTTGTATGTATGTTTTTGCATAAATTAGCAGTTACTTAAGTTTTTCTTTGGAAATATTAATACAACTTTTGTTTGGAAAATAGTTAATTTAAATTACCTTAAACCTGAATGAAATATTGACTGATTTTTCCACAGTACTGCTATTTTCTGACAGAACACATTGTTTTAAAATATCGCAAAAACAAGATATAATTCTAATAAACGTAAAATATGCATTACAGTTACGTATCACTATCAAAGTGAACCTAATAAGCAGTGATAGGGAAAATCTAATTAAATCAGAATTTAAAAAATATATGCTTATGTTCTCTTAATAAACATTCTACAATTTGCCACGTTTTCTGTTTGATGTAGAAACCATCCCCAATTAAAATTACGAGACTTTTAAACTGTTTAAAAGAAATGGGAAACAAATATTTTGTTCAACACAAATATTGTCATGAGCATGTAGTCCTATAATATTCATCCAAAACCTTTTGATATATAATTATCTTTCACGTTGATGGATCGGACATTAAAACTACTGAAAATTTGTACATTTTATATAATTTTCATAGTTTCTTGAAAGTATATAAAAATGTGCTGTTACTATTTCCTTAAAATATTTATTATAAATCCCACACATTTTTACTCGTTTATTCCTCTGCCAGTATTCATTTATACAATAACCAGCCCATAATACAAAATCAAAACTACAAAGATCATTTAAAAGATTTAGTTTCATTACAGATAGGTAAGGTTACATTTAAAAGATATGTGGTTTACAGAGAGTGATTTTCACTCATCAGTTCTGTCAACCACCTATACTAGTAAAGAAATTATGGTAAGCAGAAAGACAAAACTTAATGAAATTCTGACTCTAGGTAATAGCAATTAACATTCAGTAAAAGTGTTACATACATCTGATGGATAAAGTTTGATCACAATGTAAAATAAAAACAAAAATTATAAACTTCATTGTTTATTGTTTAGATAAATATACATGTTTCAAGATGTATTAATTGCAAATAGTTCTTCCGGCCTAATAATTTGGTTTAATCAAAATTTATTGACCGGTTATGAACGTAAAATTGCTGTCACAATAAAAATGGTTTAATGATGAAATCCAGCCCATGACACCACACCAGTAAACATATTCGTTAAAGTTGTATTACAAATAGTAGAGTTTGAGTTAAATTGTTACAAACATACAAATTTTGACACTCTAGGCTTTAGATAGCTAAGAAAAAAGTATTCTTAAATTTTCCAAGCATGTTGTTACCTTTTGTGGAATAGACATTATAATTTGGAAATACAATGTTAACTAATAGTTCTTTGGATGTTGAAGGAATCCAAATGCAACGCGCTGTAATTCCGGTGGAGAAGAGGAATTCGTTCTGGACATTCCACAGCCTGCTCACTATTCTTCTTAATGTAAGCTATGTAGACCTATGCGAACGCCTCTTGTCCGCCAAATTAGTGGACCAGCTGGCTGACGTTTAATTATTTCAAGAATGTAATATTACGTAGTACGTGGTTTACAAATAAATTATATTTTGTAATTGATTACATTTATGTTTAAATAATATTTGTCTAAAATAATAATTAAATGCAAGTTATATCGTACCTGTTATACAAAACAACTGTTGATGTACTTTGCTCTTTTGGCAATTTGCTTTTAGGTAGTTTACGTTGTTATAACCTTTAATTGTATTTTGTGTATTATAAAAGTTATTAGTACTCTTAAATTTTAGATAGTAATTTTAGTTTCAACTTACTACACATAAAACATTTGATTGTAATAAGCATACAAGAAAATTATTAAATATCTTAAAAACAGTAGTTAAAGATATTCTATAAACTACATTCTAGTGTTATGTTAAAACAACAATATAAATATTGGAATACTACCAAAACTACATTATCAACCGCATAACAATAATTGCCTGATTACCTCCGTTGCACACATGATTGAAGTTATTTTTCACGAGTCTACCTAATCATTTTATCTAATGTGGTTAGTGAAACACGGGCCTATACTTGGCTTCGGATTAATATGATTTTATAAACTGCTTTTAAGTATTTAGCAGGAACACTAAACACCAAAATAGGAATATGGATGTTCAATGTTAGTACTACGATTTACTAAATGCCTACTAAGATGTTTAAATGCAATTCATTATTTTCCTTTAAAAGTTCTGATACAGTTTATAACACTTCAATAAACTAGGGATATAAAAGTTTAACAAATACAACTTACATAGGTTCTGCACTTGAAAAAAGTATAATATGTAAAAGAGTAAAATGTTTAGGTTAGTTTCTTGTTTAAAAGTTAAAATGGTGGAGCAATAAGTATGACATAAACTCCAATCCTGAGGAACTTTCTTACTAAACGACTGATGTGTAATATTCTGCGGCACTATAAATTAGGTTACACATAAATATTGTATTGTAAGTCTTTTACTTCAAATTCAAGTAAATTAAAAAACGTTTAGTAATTTTGTCTTAGTAAATTAGTCATTGCCATTCTTTCTAATTTGATGTTTAAAATAATGGTGTATTCTATGTTTATAGAATGAAAGTATATACAATTTTGTAAACAAGTGGAATCTGCAAAATGCTGAAATGGTAGTTTTTAGTGTTCTGTGTATAAAAATAAAACAATGGATAATTTATAAAACTGATTGTTTGTCTGTTAAACGGATAAATGTATAACAAGTAAATTTATTATGGACATAAATATGCTTCATAACCTACATGTCTTTAAATAATCAAACAGAAAAATAGTTTACTATATACTTTGG
>JAGFPH010002387.1:47473-69367 GCA_018207615.1 Philaenus spumarius | reverse complement strand
ATTAAAGAAAAAAAATATAGGTGGCCCGAATGTCTAAAAACGGCACATTCTGTAAATGCTATGAATACAGAATCTATAAGAAGCGCAACGCTTATGAAGAATAGTCAGCTCGGATGTTTGCCGCCAAATCGAGCTTAGCTCGGCAGCCGTTAGGCAGCGCTGGCTGAAAATTTCCACCCGTCTGCGACTTATCAATCGTCCGCGCCAGGTTTGATTGAGACAGAGAAAGGCTGGCTCATTCTGTCTCACTCTTACTTGCCGTACCGAAGACAGTAGCGCTATCGCTACCTAGCGGCTGCCGTGCTAAGTTTGCCAGATTCATATAAAACTAGGCTGAATCCATAACATGGGCGTTGTGCTTGTTATACGTTCTGTATTCATTGTTAAATGTCAATTTAAACTCCGATACGCAATTTCATTCGCTTATTATTTTCTGAGGTGAAGTCTCGTCCGGGTATCTGCTAATATATTATTTAAAACACATCTATTTTAAATATTGTTTGAAAGAAAACTTAATTAAATATAATTGACCATTATGATTTGTTGACTTCATATCTAGAATAATGATTGTTTGCAATATGAACAGGTCGTGACTCTTTAAGCATTTGTATTGTAAAATGAACATAAAACATATGTTATTTTCATTCAAGGTTTTTGATGGGTTAATGAAATACTTAATTTTTGAGAAAGTAGTTATATTTTGAGTTGTAGGTTATCGATCTCAGTGTATACATTAACATGTTTTGTTATGTGAAAAGCACACATATTTCTTGCAACAATAAAACAGCTGTCATTTCCTCCACCTTTTACTTTAAAAACTAAATTTATTTTGATTGATCACTTTTAATAAAATCAATTGTGTTCATAATGAGAAGTTTCAAATATATGCAATTGTTTAAAATTAAGTAAATTTTTTACTTTATAAATTTACTAATGTCACTTATTGGGATTTAATAATTATTTATAAATACTTACCTTTATAACAGTTACAAGGGATCAATGTTTGTAGACCTAATGAGTACGAAATAACCTTCAGTAATTAAATCAAATTAAAGGTCCATTTTACACTTAAACATTGCATTCTGAAACAATAAAACACATTTGAGCAATTCTCATCAAATTTTGCTAATGTAAAACTAAAGTAGGAAGTCACACACCAACAAACACTTGTCAATCAAATAAGTACATCTCCTTGCTTACATTTTGAAATTGATTTGATGAAATATCACATTTCATTACTAGTGCCGTAAGTGATATTTTCTGATTCGCATTTGTGTTTTATCGGAAGTTCAATGAAGTTATGAACTATAGTTGTCATGATCAAGCAAAAAAATAAATAAAAAAAATACATAAAAATAAGCACTCATTAGGCATAAGCAAAATAAAAACTAGTGCATTTAACATAATATACACTTGTATTAAAAACAAAATTATCTCAACAAACATAAATGAGTTGCATCGTTAAACAACGTAAAAACGTACAATTTAAAAGTTCAGATTTATGTTTACGGTGCAATTTTGATTTTTAGTGAAACTGATTGGTTCATTTAGAAGATTTTTCAAAAGTCGCTGTAATGTTGCCAAGTTTGTAGAGGTCATGTTCGTATTATACATTGAGTTTACTTTTGTTTGACTATTAACATCATCGTATAAGTTTAAAAAAATATCGACCATATTTAAAAATATCTGTATCACTGTCTACAGTGTCAACAGTTTCTTGATAACTGTACTTTTCTTTCTCTATATATATCCTTTAGCAACAGTTTAGGATTTCCATCCTTTATGATGCTTAGGTTATTTTCTTACACTTAAATATAACCGTAAACTTTGGCTATTTGTTTTATCAATTCTATTTAACAATTTAAGACCAGCTGATTTCAAACGTACAAGTTCACTGGAAAAAAACATAGTGCTCTGGGGGACAACCACGAAACTAAATTAGAACAAGGGAAATGAATTGATCGTTTTGCCTTTGCTCTGCAGTGAGATTGGGAAACCATCACTTTCGTAGCCTTCACGAAAATAACTACTTTTGAATTAGTGTGATGAAATAAATTTTAGTAAACTTGATGTTCAAATTAGGTTTATAACAAAGTAAAATACGCGAAAGATTGAACTATAGCATTAAGAAAGTATAATACTTAGGCTCTGATTCACAGAGCACAGTTCCCACAATCTGACGACCAACAATACAGTTTACACTACAAGTGACATGACTGCATTGCTGTGTTAACTTTACACACGATACCACGTCACATACACGCAGCCTCAACTCAATGTCACTTTATCAATAACTGCATCATTACTTGGAAGCTATTGATATAAATGCATCGAGTAAACAAGTAGGGCACTTTCGTCTAAGAAAGTTAAAAACATCCCTTTCATTTGAAATCTTATTTTAGACTTAAAATAATTAATAACTGTTTTTGTTGTTCTGCCTTATGGACTGGTTATAATATACTTATAATTAAATAAATACCTTATTTATGTATAAAATGCCTGAATGAAATAGGCGAAACGGTCGTCACCGATTACAAAAAAGATACTGGACTGCGAGCAGTTTTATATATAAATAAGGTATTTATTTAATTAAAATAATGCTATGAACATTTTAAATGTAATGGTGTCATTATTTTTGCTATTTTAAATAAAACATCAAAATATAAATTTTAAAAAAAATTCAAAAAGTCTTCTTCTATCATTTAAGATGTACAGAGCTCAGAAAATTGCATGTCATGGTGTACAGTCAAATGGATCGAATAACCTGTTAACATTTAATGTGGTATATTTAAACAGGTTTGATTTGCAAAGTACTGATTCCTACGTTCTATTTCAAGTATAAACATACGATACAAAATATACATAAACAGAGTGTCAGAAAGCTGTTTATAGCCTATGTTTAAAATGCTTCTGTTTCCAAGATATATGTTTCTGACAAGTAGTATGGAACTTACGTTGGCTTACGGCTGAAGAAATCAGTTTAAGTATACTTTTTCATATACTTTAAAGTACCAAATATACAAGAACGAGTTTATATTAAGAATGAGTACAGTTTAATAGCTGGAGGATGCTATAATTCCCGACACAATCTGGACGGTATTTTTAATTCCAATTGATCCTTAATCAGGATGTTAGCTACAACGAAGCATGTGACCTCTACTCAAACTGGCTTGTCTCTTCACGATCATCTCTCATATCTGTCTAAGAGCAATAGATAAGACCGCACCAAACGAAGCCCCATATGCCACAATCTTCCTCGTGTAGACTCTGTGGTTGGTTTCCGCACTCATACCGGAAACGACTTGGCTGCCCACCTACACACACCATTACAATATTACATGGGACGATGGAGGTAGACCTTTAAAGAAACTGCACATCCTTGGACCTCTCATCGGAATAGAATACCCATTGATTGCCATAAGATGTCTCTATTGATCAGCTCAGCAAAACTAAAAGGAACGCCAGCAACTAGGTTTGCCCCTACCCTGTAAAGAAGGTTTCATCTTTAGCAGAATAGAAAAGTGATTTTAACCTTTCAGCCACACAGTTATCCGTCAGCGAGTCACTAAATGGAAAATAATTGGCGATGACAGGAATGTAAATTTAAGAAAGTGTTACCTTATTTTAATAAATATACCACATTTTCATGAGACAATAATTTTAAAATTTGCACAAACTTTGAGGTTCTGTTTTCAACACACACTTTTGTTAAATAGAAATTTTAAATATAAATTGGATGGAATAACAAAGCACATATTAAGAAAATCTAAATATGTTAAACATTTTAGATACATATTTGGTATGACATCTTTTAACCCATGTAATATAAACCAAAACGTTTTTTCATATATTTTCTAATCGGTGGCCGTTTACTGTAAAATATTTCGAAAACAGCTAACTTTATAAAAAATAATTCAAGAAACAAAATAACTCCTCTTTTAATTACAAAAATAACAACTGTTTTTATATTATTTTTGTAACTTAAAAGATAACTTTCTCTAAAAACATAAAATTTGGTATTTTGTGGACAACTACCAAGATTTATGTTCACGGTTATAAGATATCATACCAAAATTTGCGTTCAATATATTTCCTATATCCAATGATATTAAGTATTTTGTAAAGAAAGCAAAATGGTGATAACTGGAAAACGAGGAATTTCCAAACCAATGTTTATATGAACTTTTTTCTTTATTTTAACTGTAGAAAAAATTACCTGTAGAAAAATACCTGTATACACAGCTATATTAGGGACAGTAATGCACATTTCTACAAATGATTAGCTTAAACCATTCAACAGAAAACATAGCAAAGATAATATTTTAAAATTTTTAAAGGCAATTTCATCAAAACCTTTCATCGATACCATGTAGATATTTATAAAATTCAACGGCTGTTAATTTCAGTTAAATAAAACCTAATTAATAATTACACCTTCGAAATTTACGACGATTATTGACCATTTTTAAGTAGAAAGGTGGTTGAGTTTAAATTTCAACTGTGAAAAATTTTGAATAATATCTTCTTTTGTTGAGAAGTAAAATTTTGCAAAAATTACCCCATTTAGTTGTATTAATAGTTGAACTGAAACGAAATAATACTCGGGAAAATCCCATGTCAACTGCCGGATTAGAACCTATGGCAGTCCTGAGTATGGTATGTTTCCATCGAAATGAAAGTAAATGATTAAATAAACTTATGTTGGTTCAAGATAGGCTGAACCAAAAATATTGCGATGCTATCTAAGCTTTACATTCAAATCAGCAGTTTTATTTGTTATAGGGTTGATAGTAAACCTCTATCGTTTTTTTTTTATCATTTTCAACCCTTAAAAAAATATTGTGCAAAATGCTTTCTTACATACTGGTGTGCAGATAAAGTGAACATTTGAAAGTTCTATATATCATAGTTTAGGTTATACATTGATTTTGGATCAGTCTGTCAGACAGTCAATCAGGCTGTCAGTCATTATTACTTCTATCGGATTATAATGATGTTTCTCTCCACATTTTGAATTTTTAGCAAAGATTATTTTATTTGTGATTTAATCTATATTTTGTTTTGCATCTTTAAACAAATATTGTGTGCATAGTCTGTTTCACTGTCAGAAGTATCCCTTAGAGTTTAATATAAAATCAAAGGGCTCAGTAAATCACTCAAAAATGTATACTCGGGGGTTATTGGGGTCGGTAATTCCGAATATGCCCTTCAAAAATATGTTCCACCGCTCTGGGACCCCCATGGGGGCACTTCGGAAAAAAATCAAAGGGCTCAGTAAATCACTTGAAAATGTATACTCGGGGGTTATTGGTGTCGGTAATTCCGAATCTGAACTTCAAAAATATATCCGATCACCCTGTGACCCCCATGTGAGTAGAGGGGGGCGGGAGACTTGGTAAAACATTTGAAGGCCCACTCATTGATTCTCCTGCAATGAGAGTGGTTTACTTTGTTACTTTTTGCCGAAGTTCACCCCCTGCCCCCATGGGGGGTCCCAGGGCGGTCAAACATATTTTTCAAGGACAGATTCGTAGTCTGCGACCCCAAAAACCCCTGTATACAAATTTTGATAAGTTTTTATGAATTCAAACAATTTTTATAAATTATGGGAAATGATGCACTTCTAGATGCATGCCCAAAATACACTTTTTGTCTGCCGATAAGGTATTATATGTAGACTTTTTTCCTGAGAACACAATGCCGAAGACCGCATTTCGATCGGTGCTGTAGAAAAATATTTAGTATTTATTGTTTAATTTCCCTGGTTTATAATTTCAATGAGCTGCCATTTTGTACTGGGTTGAGATAGAAAGCTCTAGTTTCCACAGTTTTTCTTCTTTGATCAAGACCTTTAAAATGAGGTGTCACCTAAAGGGTTTTTACTTTTAAAAATCTTGAGCTGCCCCCCAAAAATCCCATTTTGGGGAACTTGTTAAATGTTGTAATAGTGACTAAAAAGTTCACTATTACAATCTTATTTCCTAGAGAGGTGTCCTGACTTTCATTTTTCTATTTTTATCTATTTAAAATTATTTAACAGGGTGTATCCATACTTTTGACCCGCACTGTATAATGTTATTAATTAAAAAGTTTTTACGGCGTTATGGTACATACGTATGTGTATTTGATGTCAATAACAACAACATATACAAGGTAGGCCTAGTTTTAATATATTTGTTGGTCTTTGTTTATTCGAATTTTCAAATTCTGAACGATTTCCTCGTTAAGATTTCAATAAGTTAATTAATTTTATAGGAAGTTTAGGCATTATGCACGATATTTATATAGGAGTGTTTACTTGATTGCTTCTTCAAAACTGATTGATATAAATACGATATTTCACCAGAATAAATTGGGTCTATGTCAATGTCCTTGCTGTCCTTCAACAAACCACTAAGCTGTCAAACTCTTGGTTAGGCTTACAGGGTATTTACATGAGTATATTATTAGCTATGTTTTGATATACATTTTTAAAAGTTCTCTCAGTTGAAGTTTCTTACGGAAAATCTTCAAGTTTTAGTACGCAACATACTACTTAACCCAGACCATCTTAACAATTAGTTAAAGCTTCACCGTTTACAAAAACATTAAGTCATATACGTAATTTTTTTCTTTGTGAAAAAAATGTGAAACTATGTTAAACTTACCAAGAAATAATAAGTTTGTATTTTTTACTTAAAGACTCTAAATCCTCACTTTTATTATCGCCTGATCCAGTGCAGTTGCTCCATAGATTAATATCTTAAATCCTTAATCATAAAGTAATTATTGCCTCTCGCTATCAAGAGTCTTTACTTACTGTTTATGTTCTACATTTGATATATTTTATTGCTTTCATTTTACAAATAAAAACTGGTAGTAGTTACTTTGGCCGAAACATTTTACAGTTTGGGATTGGGAATGTACATTTTTCATTTCTTGTTTAAACATACTAAGAACTATAAAAAGTGCTAGAATATCCTAACTTATACACGAACAACCCATTTCAGTGAATACCAAAAGCTTGGCAATAAATAGCAATAAAACAGTAATTACGTATTATTATTGTTATAAGGGAGGGTTATTAATTTGTTTTAAGTTATTTACTTTATTTAAATTGGTTAATGTTTAGACTAAAAACATACATCTTGCTGCTAAATAAATGTGTCATTATATTATATAAACAGAAAGCATTGACACATTAACTCTATTCATTCTTTCCAGCCGTTTGCTAAAGTAACACCATGTTCCAACTGCTTCTTTCGTTTCTCATACAATTGAATATTTTTTATTTATATAGATAGAATTGATTTGTACATTAGGTCTATGAAACAAATATAAACTGTTTTTGAATATTTTTTTAAAAGTTTTACCTGTTTATAAAAGCCAAATATAGCAATATTTGTAGCTAAAATATTTGTGTTATTTCTAGTAGGCTTACGTATTAATTGTTGAAATATGGCTCTAACTGGAAGGCAGAAACTAAAAGGTGAAAACTATCAGTACAAATAAGTTAGATATGTTTGGTTAAATATCCTACGAGTGTAAAAAATACACTTGCCTGATGATATCAAATCATACACTTTCATAATTTAAAAACATTTAAAGGACTGTTTTATTAATAAAATTGCTACACTCTATAATAACTATACAAAGTATTTGTTAAAAAATAGGGGCAGTTTTACGCCGATATTAAGGAACGTTTTTAATTTACCTATTTAGAAATTAAAAAAATTTAATTCTCAAAAAAATATATTTTTATTTATATTGAATCACGTAATTAATCCACCAAACAAAATTCAGTAATTGCGAAAAATCAATCTTCAACTACTTTAGAGAGTTGCAGCAAATTAATAACAGCATTGATAAAACCACACTTTTAAAAATTACAGTCACAAATGCAATTTTCTAAACCTACCACCAATTTTCGAATTACATACACAAAAACAATACGAATCCAAATAACACTAAACAATATAAATGCTTTTTGAGTTTTATTTGAGATCATGTAGGCCTACTTGGCATTGTTAAAATATTTATATATATTCTTACAAGTAAAATGTATTGTTTAATTTAGTTTTGCAAAATTTAGTAATGCATGAGCTACAATAAAATTAAATAATCATACTATTTGTGAGAAGTTGTGATCAGCGTTATTCTATTAGTAAAACAAGAAAGGATTTCGACATGGTAAATTAAGATTGATAGAAAACAAAATTATATATCTAAAAATTTTAATAAAAAATTGTATTACCTTTGTCATTATTAATATCTTATTATTATTTTACTGCAGAAGTAGGCTACTCTGTTTTAAGCTTCAGTTTAAAGTTAAATGTTTTAATTTCATTAAATATTGTTGTTTTGACAAAAATTTATGATTAAGGAGGAACACATAATAATTATTATCTTAAGTCATGGTATATAAATAACCTGTTCAGGAATCCAACTTAATTTGGCTTTTGTCCTAAAGAGTAAAGAGCAAAGAGCTTGTTTCAGAAATCCCAAAGGGAGATATTTATCTTAAAGGTGGGTAGACATTTAACTCTATGGTGTAGCCATAAATATAATGTGATTTTAGGTATAAAGTCACGTCTCATGAAAACGTCGTATGTGCATATAAATAAATTTGAAAAAAAGATAATTTTAGGAAAAGATATTGAACGGTAAATGTGTTTTACATTTTATGTATGGTACCATAATAAACACACTAGTATTTTAAGATTGGTTGAATTATTTTTAAATATTACTTTCAATAGAGTATATTTTAAAAACTGCCGACTGCAAAGAAATAAATTGTGAATGTGTCTATATACACAGGATTAAAAAAATCGGCAGTTTAAAACATAATTATCATGTCGAAATTTTATAAGTTGCCAGAAGATAACTGGGTTTTGAATATCACCATGTAATCACAAATGCTGTAACATTTTTTTAAATAAAATGGTTTTAGGTTCGTTTAAAGATGTTATGTTTCTTTGAAATTTTCTAATAATTGTCGATATGCTTAAAATATTCGCCAATAAACTTTATTTTTATTCAAAGGATTAAAGGTTTCCATCCCTCTAGTTTACCAAATCCGTGCAACAAAAGTTCTCATTTATTCCGCCCTTAAGTTTTTTTTTTAAACACTGTACTATGATATTTTGAGTTTTCTCAAATCAAGACAAGTTTAGAATTATTATAATATTCTTGCATTGCATTGTCTCTCTTTTATTTAAAGTAAATTACTACAACTAAATTGGTGTTTCAATTGTGTACATTAAAATATTGATAAAACATTTAAAAAATGGTGTATCGAAAAATGAAAGTATGCAAAATTTAAAATCAATAAAATAAAGTAAGTTATATATTAATTCAATATATATAATTAATTGTTTGAAGGAATTAATAACTTTATACCCATATCCTTCTTAACAGAAATACAGTTTTTTTAGGGGAATAAACAAATGCTATAAACTTATACATACCTATTAATTGTGAAGATGCATTTTATAAGTTGTTTAAGAGCAATAGTAAAAAACAACAGACAGAGATCATACTACTCATTTACAAAATGGTAATCAAACATCCATTTGAAAGACAATGTGTATTATTTACTACTAACTCCTATCTCCAAATGTGGTAACGTTAAACTAATTCGTTGTAGTCTAATAGAAACAAGTTATTTTACTGTAATATAGGATACGAAGCAGACATGGATTGTAATTCATAAAGTAAAAACGATATTATACATTTTTAAAGTTTGAATTACTTGAGATTTTGACTCTGATTAGTTTAAGCTAATTTACACAAAATATAAACAGTTTTCATAAAGTTTTATAACAGATTTAAGTTAATTTCTTAATTCGATTAGAAGCAGCAATGTTGAAAACAATTACTTGGTAATAAATAGTGAAGTGTTTAAATGATTTCCATAATGCCTCGCTCCTAGCTTATAATAATAATGCATACTAATTAACTTAGGTCGAACCCTTTAAGTCATTACTGCTAGTTCGATATATTTAACACGGCATATTAGAATTTCCTGTGCGACAGCATATTTTTTGTTGTCATTTGATGATATGATTGATGATCAGTCAAGTTTATAAGTATTTTAATTTAGAATGTAAATAATAATCTTCATTTATTGTTATAGTCGGTTTTTTGTTTGGTAAATAATAACACATAATTTCTTTGCAAAATTCTAACGATTTCGATAATGCATTTTAATCTACTTAATATTAAAGCTTCTAAAAATGTAACATTTTTTTAAATGAAGGCGAAACATGATTTCAAATATCAGATCGTTCTGAGATAGTTTTATTGGTTTTAATGTAATAAACCATTTAATATGAGCAATTAAACGTGATGGCAAATTAAATTTTGTACACTAAGTTTACCTATAAAATAGTATCTCGTGAAGTGTAAAAAAAAATTAAATACATAATTTATTAAAAATTTATAATACCATTAAAATTGTTACCGCGAAATGTTATGATCAATTTATTTTAACAGGATTTCAGAAACCCATTTTAATGTCCATTTATTTCTTATGTCTCTTTATACATCTAAATTACTTTAAATATCTTATAAATAGAAAATGACCCAATAAATACATTCTCAGTAAATAAAACTACAGTATAACTATCAAGTTGGATTAACAAACTAAGAGCAAATACAGACATCAACGAATACTTATTGTATTATAATTTAATTCAAACATTTATTGTTACATATTATAAACACAACAGCGGATTTGGATCAAAAACCAAACATAATTTTCGGTTAGGATTAGAATGAACCAAAACTCGTTTATTTGCAACCAATTTGGCAAATTTAGAATCAGATAATTATTTATCACAACTAAAATTTTTTTAGATTAGGTAAAAGCAAACAAAAGGCTTGCTGTATTTAGTCCGAAATTACATATTATATTGTTTACTTTGGTTGGTAATATCAAACTTAGTTTGACATTTTGATTGTTGATTTTATTCAAATATTAATGTACAATAATCTGTTTGAATTTTCTTCACCGTGGTTCGTTGCAGTTGTTGGTAAGTGAAGCGAGGTGGGCGGATCACCTACTACAACGATAAATAAGTATACATTACAACTTTAAATCACAAATTGAATTAATCCAACAAATATCATATATGAAAATTGTATTTAAGCTATTCTCTTCTAGTAAATAATATTTTTTTGATTAAAAATACGTAATTAATTTTAAATTGTTATGGTTCCAAAATTGTCGGGCTATTGTGTAAAATAAGTACGTCTTGGTAAAATATCACAAGTAAAACCCTGTGGAATAAAACAAAAGTAAAATATATTTCAGTTTAGGTCTTTAACAATAAACAAACATATTTTTCTTTAATGTAAACAAAGGAATAAGAACAGCATAATATAGTCTATTCAGAAAGTAAACAACATACATGCATTGAGAGACGTCTGTAACAACATGTCTACCTTTTGTTTTTCCTTGTTATATTTAACGTTTGCCTCCGAGACATTTACATATACAATTGCTGAGTTGTTTTTACTCTCAACTGGGAATTTGATACCATACTTTTACGTGTGGGCTGAATACTTCTTAGACTGAATATTTGTACACGTGTTTTGTGAAATATTGAATAGACTTCATATTTCCCCAAATAACGTAAGAAGGTCTAACAGTTCTTGTTCGTAAACATAAAATTACCATTGAAGTTACGCAAGTAAATAAAATACATATTTTTTTCGAAATGCGACTTTATTAACATATAATAATAAAACATAATTAGTCAATTAATAATATATCAGCATTAATTTTATTTCTAGAATAAAAATTACATTTTAACCTATCTCTTAATAATAACATTGATATTGAAAGAGAAATAATAGAATAAATTATATAATTCTAAGGTTAAATAAATTTAAGGTTTGGTTTGATGTTTATAAAACAGAGAAATTAAATTGCATGGTGTTTATATAAAGTATTTCACTTATATTAATCATAATCAAATTAAAATTAAAAAATTTAATGTATTAAAACGTAAAGATAATTTCAAAAGACCCATTTATAAAAAATCTATAATGGCGAATTTGTTGTTAACAATATGTTTTCTTTGTGTCAGTGAACTCAACACACTAAAATAAATAAACCATTTATAATGGCAGAGCACTGAATATCACACGTAAACCGAAGGCCAGTAACAAGGTTCGATTCTTTGCAATAATTGTGTTACTGATTCCAACTGCATCAGACTGACAATTGTAAGAGTCATTTACCTCTTAGCTACTCTGTCAGTCCTATAGTAATGAAAAGGAGTAACCAATTTACAATTTGTTTTATTAAATAACGTGTAGAAGACCGAAATCAAAGGATCATCATTAATTTAATCTGATTTGCCTCCAAATATCAGTTATGCTTTCTTTATGCTGACGACAGAACGGAAAATGTGAAAGACAGGTCAAATAGTGAGTGACTTGAATGCTGAAATTAATAATACACTTGCTCAATTTTCTCATCGGTTTCATACAAATGGTCTGCAATTGAACAAAAAAAACCCCAGATTATAAAATTTAAACCAACACAAATAAATCTGAAATCTATGTCATTTAGTTGGTAAGTAAATTGCACAACCATCTACAACATTTCTAGGAATTTTAATAGTTAAGAATATCTCTTGTAGGCGATTGATACAGAAATTAAAAAATCAACTTCACTGGTTGATAATTCTTATCATATAATGTTATCAAATTCTTATGGTTGGACGTTTTGTCAGTCTTGAAATACGGAAACTTGATTAATATGATGTATTTTACTCTGAAATTCAATATTGGTATATAGTTTGTTGTATGGCATCAGACTTTGCAGGTATTTTTAAGGTACAGAAAAAATATATTCGTCTATGACCGTTAATAAATTAAAAATTTCTTGTAAAAAATTGTTCCTCAATTTAAAATTGATTACTGTTCCAATACTTTTCATATTATTTAAGTGTATAAAAAAAACAGATAGAAATGTGTTTTGGTAAAGCACAGCTTATATGCATATTTACCTTCAAATAAGAAGGTCCTTATTTAAATTCACAAGCGTGTTTTCTATTTTTGAAAACACCATATTATATCAGTACAAAATGGTATAATAAACTACCCACAGAAGTAAAAAATTTAAAAGAAGAAAAATCATACCCAAATTAAAATGATTTTAACACAAAAAGTGTATAACTCAGTTCACTAATATAATATATATCCAATATGTATTGGTGAAATAAATGTTTAACGATAAGTATACATACTGACATGTTTGTTCTAGATTATAATAGACATTGAAATATTGTTTTTTTTTCGTTTGTAAATTCGCTTGTGTTAAATAATTGTAGATTTCGACTTTTCAGCTGCTTTTCACCTGGTCTTGTCAAAATATAATCTAAAATGAATTATTTATACTTATACAACTTAACTGATTTTTGCAGAATGTTTCATAATAAATGAGTTTATATTATGTTTTTCATAGATTATTATACATGTCTTTAACTGGTTTTTACGGCGGTTCCATTAATTTTATTTTTATTCATTTGGAAATATTTTACTAAATAGATAATGGTCATATATATATATATTACAACGGACAAAACTCGTTGTAGGTCTTGAGTTTAAATTTGCAATTAATTTTGTAAGTTTGAATAATATGGACTTGCCGGGAGTTAAAGCCAAATGTAGGTCACGAGATCAGCATGTATACGCGGGCGGTCTGTTATCGGGTAGAATTAAACTCTTGGACCCTGCCTGTCTGAAAAGGATTGGGAACTTATAAAAATTACTTAAAAGATTCCTACGGGAAGCCAAAATCCAAGATTTGAATAAAAAATAAAAATCTTCGGGAAATGCATTACGCTAACCGCGGGTGTATTTACTGCAAGGTTAGATATTAAGAAATCATAAAGTTACGTAAGATACGAGCTTTCAAAGAATGAGAAAATTTTCGAAATTCCTCTAATTTAAAAAAGAAAAGGTTTTTTAGGCTTTTCTTAAAAAGACCTAAAATAAAGGTGAAATAAGTTTAGCGAAATTTTGTCATATAAAAAAGTTAATGGTAATTTATAAAGTTTAAAGGATAAAAGAGTAAGTTAAAAATAAAGTTTTTTAAATTCTAACTAAAACAAGTTTTAGTATTGATAAATGTAATTTATAATGTAAAAGAAAAACTAGAAAATTTATGAAAGGAAAAAGGTGATAGAATTTGCACCTTTACAGCTAATTAAAAGTTTAAACTCAAACTTTTAACAATTCAAAATAGTAAATAATATGTAAGTGAAGTAGTTATGTAAAAATAATCCAGTATTTGAAATATGTTTCGGGAGTAAAGTAAAACCCTAGTTTGTGAAAAATCGTTGAAGTCCCTAACCTCACAGCAAGACAACCAGAAGAAGAAATGAGATGAAAATCCGGCTAGTAAAGGAAAACCAATGGACAAGAAAAGTGGAAAAAGAAAAACCAAAAGAAGTGTGAATATAAGACTTTTCCGGGAAAAATCGCCGCGGAAAAACGCGCGCGGGTCGTGTACGCGAACCAGGAGTCGTACGAACGTCACTCGAGTTCGTGTGGAAAGGTAACAGCGAGCTGAGGAAAATGAGGTCAGTTTCAGGAAAATCGGATAAACCCTGGAAGAGTTACATGGAAAAAGGATTTCCATAGCACAAAACTGAGGGAAGCCAGATAAGAACGCAAGACAGTAGAGGGGAGGTCCAAAGACGAGACTGATGGAAGGAGAACAGGGTGACCAGTTTACGAAAAGGGGCGTACTCAAAGAAACAATAGAAACTTAATTAAAACAAAGGCTAAATCATGTTACAAAATTATGAAAAAAATATAATAAAATTCAGGATGAAAAGTTACGTAGGCTAGTAGTTTGAAATTGGCGGAAAAATGGATTTTAAAGCATGATGGAAATACAGTGGTAGAAAGCTTAGGTTGGCAATGAAATAGTGCCGAAAAACCTTATATAAACGATTGCTCGGGGAAACTCGGGATGCCTTATTATTTTTGCGATGTAACATCACGCATCGAGCCTCATTATTTTTTCGACGTAATATAACGCATCGCGCATAGCCTTTTATTTCTGCGATGTAAGTTAACGCATCGAGAGCAGATACTTGTTTTTTATAAAATACTTTAGCGTGCTAGAAGCTGAGTATTTTCTTCGTTAAACTTTAAATTTTTATAACAAGTAGGAAGATACGGCATAGCGGTTATCATCTGGGATGCAGCAATAGACACCGAATTAACTCTACAAGAACGTCAGTGGCAACTTAGTCTATACAAGTTGGCCTAACTTGGGATTTCTGGAAGAAAAACATAGCCTACAGGACAGCTGATACATGGAGTGATTCGTATAGCTTCCAGACAGGACTCCAGGACACCACCAGGCAGCCACCAGGACATGCAACTGTAGCTACGAGGGAATAGACGAACCGGGATTGCAGACACGGCATCACCACATCCATCTTAAAGAAGTCATCCATCATACATCCAGACAACCCTACAGGACTCCACCTTCACCCACAAGACAACTCTATCAGCACGCAGAACATCTGTAGCTTGTCATCACTGGACAGCGTTCGCGGATTTCACCACAACGTCGCGACGCCTGGACAAGTGTGAAAAGGTCGGTAGAAGCGTAAAATACGTTAGTCCCCATTAAATTGCCTGAAGTAAATTCAAATAAATTTATTTTAAATACTGGGTTACTTAGGATGTTAGATTAAGAAATTTGTAATTAATTAAAGAAGTAAATTCATTAAATCGTAAATTCAAATTTTCATTAAAGTATAAATTAAATTAAATTGAGAAATAAAATATTAAAATAAATTATAATTAATTAAGAGATTAGTTCTGCCTTATAGTTTTAAAAAGTTATTATTTTAATTGAGAAGAAAGTTATTATTTGGTTTTATTTGAAAAATATGAAATACAAGAATTTTGTTTTATGTTTAAAATTAGAAAAAAGAAATTATTAAAATTTTATTTTGTTTTATAAAAGGTTATTATTTACAAAAACACCTAATATTCAAATATCCTAATAGTTTATGAAGTTTAGATTAAGAATTGATAAAGTGAAATTTCATAAAATAATTGCAAGCACAAATAAGCAATTTACAAGGTTAGTTCCAGTGTACTCACTCTTCAGAGGTTTACAAAAAGTAAAATTATTAACTTGTGTTCTTACTGAGCTAAAATTAAAAATAAATTACTGGAAGTATAAAGTAAAGTTTTTTGTCAGAATAGTCAGTGAACTGAATATTCGACACATAGTTATTTCACCTAGGCCAAACAAAGTGAGATTGCCTATAAGACTTCCAGTAGGTGGAAATAACTTATTCTCCAACGAAGAATTCACAATTATTCAAAACAAAGGTTGTTCATTGTAGAATTGGCGCTGCCAGCGTGAAAAACGACGCGTTGCAGTTGTGGCCAAAACGAATTATTCTACAACTTAATTCCTCTAGAAAAGAATATTCGTTATAGAATTGGCGTCCCGAAACGTGGGACCCGAAATATTCTAAAACGAACAATTTCAAAAACAGTTATTCGTTGTAATATATATGGCGACAAGGCCATTTTGACACTTTATAGTTTTGAGTTTGATCGTCGCAACGACTTTATAGTTACGGCCGTCAACTCCCACTGCAATCGTTGGCTCCTGGAAGGCGATCTAATCTCAGTAGCGTACATGACCAATAGTACGTATTCAATTCCAACTGGCTCGTATGGTAGGATTGGGACTGGAATTCGTGACACGTGTTGAGGTTTCCTAGTAGTTTTTGCTGTAACTGCTTATTTAACTTATTAGTTATTTAAATAATAAATTCAGTTGTTAATGCAGAAATTTTAATTGTCTTTGTGCAAGCCAGAATTGATCTCTAGGTCAAATTGTGACTTCATATTACATCAATCTTATTTTTATTAAAAAGTTGCTATGATTCAAATAAATTACAAATTAGTAATTCACATGCTTGCTTGTTTGTACAAAAACAGAGCAAATGCATCCAGTACCGTATATATTTATTGTCTCAATGTAATGGCCAGCCGTTTAACTAATTGCATACAATTTCTAAATTTTTCGCTAAAATGTACCCTTGAGTTTTTCGTAAAATTCAAGAAGGAGGGCACTTGAAATTCGGAAGTAATTAAAAACACGATTTTCATTTTTCGATAGTTCCTCAAATAAAGTATAAAATAATCCCAGTTCTTCTTAACTTCCATTAATAGGATGCGCCGAAACGATTGTTGTTTCTTTTGGCGAGAGTTTTATAATTACAATGCAATTTTCTACCGATTCATTGTAACAATTATTAAGGTGCGTAAACCATATAGTGTTTAAAATAAATTTTTTTATTTCATAATTTTTTTGCTGATTAATTTGTTTGCTATGCAATTATAAAATAATGAAAAATAAATTGCTAAATAATGTAGTCTAAATAATTTGGTATTTTGAAAATTTATATGCGAATACCTGTGTGTACCAACATTTTAATAGAAGTACATTGTTTACATAAAAAATTGTAATTGTACTTTTTTATATTTGTATTAATTTATTATTGTGCTAAAAAAAAAAATTATTTGGAAGTAAAATCTTCTCAGTAGGACTAAAATAAAAAAATAAAACAATTTGGAGTAATACTATTAAACCTTATATTGAGTGTAATGCATAAAATAGCATTTCTTTGTTTCTATGATGAAGTAAGTTTTATAGTTGAAGTCTAACTCATTGCAATTTGTGGTGGAAGTCGTGAGGAAATTAAATTACTCTGCTGCAGTATTTACTGAAATAATACATTGGCGCTTTTGTGGAAATGAAATCTTCAAGTTTTATGAATGGTGGAGTATTAAACGAAATACAAGCTGGTTTGTGCTATAAATCTTTGTAGTAAATTATTTTGGTTGATCCATTGCCAGTTGAAGTTTACAATATTCAGTTTCTTAACGATATTTTGCCTCTACTTGTAAGTTGTAATAATATTAAATCAGCAGTGTTTGTTAAATTAATTCTTTACATACTTTCCCTTTACTTTGGTTTAGTAGAGCTATTTCAGATATTATTATGCAACGTTTTGTACCATTAATCAATAAAATATAATACATTTGCACTTATTATAAAATATTTAAGCCAGCTTAAGAATATTTAAGAACTAGCAATTGCAATAAGTGTCAACATACAAGATAGTTAGAATCAAATTAGCGTTAACTCTTACTTATGTAAAGAAGCTTTTTATTTTTCACGTTTTACTTCCCTCCCCCCTATACGTAGTATATGGAGAAAGTGCTTTCGTCCAAATTCTCGAATTTGAATTTTTACTGGAATTATCTGTTTTAATGCTCTCTAACCCCAAAAAATTGTTTAGTGGAATTATCTGTGTTGGTGCTCCCTGAACCCAAACATATTTTTAGTTTAATTGTTTTGGTGCTCCCTGAACCCAAAAAAGTGATTTTTGGTGATTCTGGACTATCTAGAGGAGTTGTTTTAATTGTTTTAAATTTTGGATTTTTAAGAAAAAATGGCCAAAAAACGAGAAAAATCTAAATGTCTCAAAAACGGCTGTAATGATTTTGATCAAATTCGGCTTATTTGGCCTACCATATGCAAAAAAAACAGCATCTTTCTAAAAATTCTGGTTTAGGTAATAATAATAATAATAACAGATTTTTGGGGTTTTTTGGCCAAAAAGGGGGTTGTTTTTCAAAAACCTTTTTTCATGCATCTATAGAGGCCTAATTGACATGTTTGGTGCAAATTTGTTCGAAATCAATCGAATAGTTTTAATAATAAGAATAATATAATATAATATAATAATATGGATGTTTGTTACATACATCTAATATTTTCCATGGTATGTCTTACTTTTGCAATTCTAAATAACCACCTCCTATGCTACTCTTGGGAAGATATAAAGTTTCAACTGGGAGAAAGTATGTGGCAGTTATCTGGTACCGTTTATTTAAACTTATATTGTTATTAAAATTTAACTTTCGACCAACTTATTTATACTGAATAAGATGTTTTAATTGCATCTACAATTATTCTTACAATTTGTCAAAATAAAATATGTGTTATACAATATTTGCAACAAGCTATTTAAAACAAGTGAAAATAATTTTAGTCAAAATTACCAATTAATTTGAGATTTGTATAAGAAAATGTATTATAAACAAACACGAAATTTTAAAAGTTAGTAGAACTTATTTGAAATGAAAGCTATAAGTTACATTCAGTAGTCATTTGATTACGTCAAAACCAGAGGATTGTTTTCATGATGTAATTTAATTCCCGTCAAAGTAGTCTAAAAATTGCCAAAACATTAGTGATTCCAAAAAAGCAGCACATATTTTGAGGAATCTATATTTTAAATGTTTGTTGTATAACATTACTTAAAATCAGACGCATTCTGGTAGTTAGAGTAGATATTTCAACTTACATGTTGACATCAACTTATATAAGAGCGAGTGTACGAGCGTATTGTAACATATAAACAGCTGATTTCACCCATCATCTGTAAACCCAGTGTAGATTATAGTTTGGGGTTATGTTCACAACTTCAATCGTTATAATTTCTTGTGAAGATTTTTTTTAAATATGAGTTATAGAATACTATAATATACGTTATAATATTTGCTTTGAGGTTATACATTATATAAATACAACCTTTTATTATCAATATATTTGTTTATAAAAATTTAAAGAAGAAATAGGCCTACCTGTTTGTTTAACAGCTGATTTCCCCCATCATCTGTAATACTTAAACAAACCCAGTGTAGATTATAGTTTGGGGTTATGTTTAGGTAGGACTAGATAAGTAGGCCTTAATGTTGTTTGTAAATAGTTTGTTTTAAATTGTGTATTTCTAATGTGTATCTAATTAATCAGCCTGTGATTTTTCACGGTGGTTTACTAGTTTCATAATAAATTTTGTAATTGAGAGCTGTATTTATAAATATCCGATTTTGAAGAAAAAATATGATCAAACGAATTTGCAAATAAAAATTTCCTGAAATTTTAAAACAAAAGGGTAGTTATATTTTTTAATATGGTTCAGAAAATTTTGTAACAATTTCTTTAAGATACTTAAATATCAGAGTATATTTATTAAATTACTAACTTTTTAATCTATAATTCATTAATATGTGTTTACCAAAATCAGTTACAAAACAGAAAATAATTCAATACTACATAAAATATTATTAATTTTGTTTCGACTAATAAATCATTGAATTCGAAAATATTCAATAAATATGTTAAACGTACGTAAAAAACTATTTTTTCTGAAATAGAAAAATCAAAACTGAATTCCAAATTAAACATTTTTTTATTTAAGATTATTATGTTTAAGATACATAGTTTAATTCTTCAGAACATAGAATAATGGATTTTAGAACCATAACAAGAATATATCCAATACAAAAAGAAATTATAAATTCAATTTAATGCTACTGGACTAATTAATTTAATTTACAAAGTAGGCATAACATGTTAAATCGTTGTAAATATTTTTTTAATTAAATATTATTAAAATATTTTTAATGAAAAAGAAAGAAAACCATTTCCGATCTAAATCTACTTTAGTAGATTGGAAACCTTCCCACGTCCCATGTAATTCCTCCCTCTCGGGCACTAATGTACCTAATTGTTATTATAGTAACTAAAGGAAATTGTAGTACGAAGAATCTGAGTATTGCAATGGTGTGAAAAGACCTGGGAAAAAGTTACTTGGTTTGGTAACATTGCAGACAGTCCATT
Source organism: Philaenus spumarius (assembly GCA_018207615.1). Taxonomy (NCBI): domain Eukaryota; kingdom Metazoa; phylum Arthropoda; class Insecta; order Hemiptera; family Aphrophoridae; genus Philaenus; species Philaenus spumarius. The sequence goes on along the minus strand of JAGFPH010002387.1, from coordinate 48,633 downwards.
TAAAGTCAAACTCTTGCCAAACTAGTTTATACCATGTTAACTTCTTCAATACGATGTGGCGTAAGAAGGGTATTTCTCTGAGTTCAGAGATAGTGGCGGGTAAGGGTGGTATTAAGACTTTAACCCAAATTATCCCAAAAGTAAAAAATCGAGTGAAGTCAAACTGATGGACGAACCAGGTCACATCATCATATATATTTACCAGAAACGCTATGACTAAGGAAAATCCGACAGCGATAAGCAGTCCTCAATTTTGATGACATTTTATGGTGCCTTTTTGATTACTCTCAGAAGTTTAATATGTTTTCGAATATTATTAGGTACACTATTGTATTGATATTAAAATATTTAGGAATTAATAAGCAGTAAACTATGATGTAGAGTAGGATAGAAGATAAATTCACTGTTCATCTGTTACAAATATGCCAAATAATGTCGCAGTTTTACTAACCCAAATACTACTTCAGTTGTCCACTTAATTGGAAAGTGGACTTTTCACTGAATTTCAAATTAAATGTTTACCTTACTTCAACTAATATAATAAGTTGGCACAAAATTCTTTACCTTTTGTATTAAGGTCCTTTCACAAAAGTATATCTGGACAGCTTTACATTTTATCCATACACACTCGACAAATGAAATGCAAGCCTGGTTGATGTACTAACACTGTTGCCTCACAATCCCATTAACAGACACACCCTCAACCACAACCTCATGCATAAGCGATAAGCCTATCATTAAATGAAACGAATTTATATTTAAAATAAAATTTAGCATCGATTTTTACGTATGAATATGTTTTTAAAGTTTTATTTATTAAAGTGTTTATTCTGTCTAAATGATCTTAATCAACTTCCTAAGCATTTTTTTTGTAGAGAACCGCATACAAATTACAAGCAGATGTATTAATAATCAGGTGAATTCATTTGATTATTTCAACAGGTAATGTGGGATGCTATTTTGATGCCACCTTTCAAGAGAGTTATTTTATTTGCGGATAAATGAATAAAACCAAAATAAATATAAATCATTCCACATAATGCATAGAGAATTGTCGTAATGCAATAAAACTTACAGCACTTGTCTTTATTTTGATTAAAATGAGTTATTTTCCTAAAAACGTTTAAGTAGTAAAACATAAATTCTAAACTACACAATAA